>CAEGAF010117774.1:0-31170 GCA_903067075.1 Micropoecilia bifurca
TTTGTTTAGTTTTCTTCTTGGAAAAGTTATTAAAAACAAGGTTTTGTCTAAATTAAGGTGAATTTATGGTTCCTTTTCCACATAATGTAACAGTAGTGTTTATAATAAAAAATAAATAAATAATAATTATGTGATCGGTATTGGGGATCGGAATCGGCGATCGGCCCTCAGGGGTGATCGGTATCGGGATCGGCAGGAAAAAACCTGATTGGCACATCCCTAATTGCATCCTATCTGGCTGTTACACTACAAAAAAAACTGCTACTGTAAATGGAAATGTTGGTTATTCTGAATGCAACAGCTAGCTAATGTTGCTGTTCATTATTTGTTAGTCATTATTTGCGCTCTAGTGGTTTCCAGATTTGCAGCAGAGAGTTTATAGATTAAAGCTGAATTAAAAAATGTTCTGTATTGCTGGTCAGAACATTTTAGGAATCAAGGCAGAAATATTCTTCTCTCACCTGCTAACTGTGCGTCAATTCATTAGCATAGAGAGTGTGGAGATGTCTGGACAGAATTGGAGTAACAGTATAGAGAAGGTTAAATCTTAACCTCTGTGTAGTTAGGTTAATAGTCACTGTAATCTTTCCACAGTGTCATACTCCAAGTGCCTATTCTAATCTAATCATTCTAATCATTCAACAGACACTAAAGGTTGGGGACTAAAGGCCAGGACTAGAGCGAGCCACGTTCACCTCCTCTCATGAGTTCTAATCATTAAAGGCCAGAGCCGAATCTAAGCAAACATCTTTGGTGACAGTTGAAAATAGCCATTTGCAGATGCTTTACCTACAATCTGACAGCGTTTGATCTGGTTTGTCATAAAAGATTAGCAAAACGTTTAGTCTCTAGATCTACAATGCTGGTCAAAACACACTTTAAAAGACTTTGCACCTGCAATTGCATCGTAAAATTTGGCCGATTAAATTTTATGATGCAAAATTGTAAAATTTTGCATCAAATACAGGGATGCAAAATTGTAAAATTTTGCATCCCTGTATTTGTTGATGGGGACTGAATTGTAAGTGTGTGTCACATTTTACAAACTTTAGTTAAAAACAGCTTTGGAGCTATGGATTATGTTATTTTCACCTCTGAATTATCCCCATCTTAAATAAAAAAAGTCAGTGGTTATAATTCAACAAAAATGTAGAGAAGTTGAAGGGCATTGAAAAAACAAACCATTCTGAGCTAATGCTACAACTCTGAAGGGATTTAAGCAGTAAAAATTCCATGCAAACTTTCCAAAAATGTTGTTCAGTTTTCACTCAGCTCACACTCAGGTTTGCAAGAAATATTATCAAGGGAATGGAAACAATTATGGTTTCAAGAGATGGAGCAAAAACTAAAAAGAAATGGACATAAATAAACAAGTTTTATTATGATGTGAGCTGATTCTTTCTCCCAGGACGCACATGAATAATCTTAATAATTTAAAGCCAACTGTCTGAAACAACTTGAGACCTAAGGGAGGCATTCCTAACTCTTGTTGTTTGTCTGATTCAGAAACTATAGAGAATGTTAAAATAAGAGCCAACACCTTCTTTAAATTTACAAGATGGAAACAGAAAACACAGACATGGGAGTGGTGAAAACATGAAGCCGTGAAGCCTTTAGAGCTGTAACCAAAGCGATCTCCATGAATAAACATCTGGAGGTGGGTCTGCACAATCTGTAGGCATGGAACAAGCTGCATCCATCAATACTCAATCAATGATAGATTGATCCAACTTAATATGTTGGAAAAGTAATCGTGTAATTTATATAATTTTTCCGGATGTGTTGTGCAAATGAATAATGCTAAAACCGTCACAGCTGTTTTCTGAGAGGAAGCCTCGCAGAACCTGGCAGATTTCTCCTCCTTCATCATTACAGGCGACGGGTCTATTAAGAGCGATTAAAGCGTTCCACCGTAGGTTTCTGGAGAAACCTTTAGTGAACGGCAGCAGCATTGCATCCCTGTTCCTGAGAGCTGCTCCACATTCATCCCTCTGCAGTTATCTGAAGAGACCCTACAGAGCAGAGGAAAGCGGAGCGGTGCAGAGTGCTGAAAAGCCGGGATCAATGGAAGCAATCCCCACGAGTAGCACGAGCTCAATCTTTCCCTGTTGTGAAAGAAAAAGGCCACTCCATGGGAGAGGGGTTTTGTGAAAATGGAAATATGACTCAGAGAAGGAGAGAGAAGAGACTGGTGTGTCTTTGAAAGGAGGGTGAGTCAGTCGTTCATTTTATTCACAATCGACATCAATGGTTTTCCACTTGTCACCACCGTCGAAGCGCACAGCCCCTGTCCCCAACAACCACCTCCCCTTCTCCATGGTGGAGGTCCCTCACAAAGACTTCTTTTGTTCTCCGCATCGTCCGTTTCTCATCTCCACTGATCTGATCCTGTATGAATATCTCTGCAGGAAAACGACAAACGGGAGAACGGGCCGGTTCATGAGGGATGACGAACCAGAAGAAGAGCAACACAAAGACCCCCTTTTATGGGAAACTGGTTCGGTTGTTCTTATTTTCTTTGAAGCGTCTTTCAGCTATTAGGTAAAAACTCAGACTTGTTTGTCACCTGGACTGGGTTACCTGATTGACACCATCTGCCTTTTCATTAAATTTACTCCACAGGTTCCTTTGTTCTCGAAGGTGCTTTGTCATCATTTTCTGCCAGTGCTCTGTCTTTATCTTCTTGTTGCTCAAGTACCTGCTTTTTGGTTTCATGATTTGGACTCTCTGCTACTGCTACCGCCTGTCAATGACCCTTTATTTTGTATAAATGATCCAGTCCAGAATGCTTGTCGCAAAGGCTGCAGCTGACTTAAAACATGTGCCAGATGTTTATGTGAACGTGATTTAACCTTTTGCTGTTTTGCACTGGGATGTTAGTTGTGTTCAAAACCCTTCCAGTTCTGAGCATGTCGTACACTTGGAAAAGAATATGTAAAGTGACTGATGTAAAACGGTAAAATGTTATGGCAGTTTCGTTGAACTTTACCATGTTTTAGACTGCCTTCATTTTCCGTATGCTAGTTATTCAGGATTGAAATGTTTTTCATGCTGTGTTCTGCATAAATGCCTCATGAATTTCCACCTCTTATTTCCTCTGTAAATACTCAACAGCTTCTGTGCAAATACCTAAAAAACATGATAATAGTTTAAAGGTCCATATTAAGGATTGCATAAACCTCCATGACATGTTTTAAGGTAAAGATTGTTTCGAAACAGAAAAGTCTGCTTTGTCTTGGTAGCTTTCTTGCATTAGCTTTAGCCTTTGGACCACATCATATGGACTAATACAACAGTCATCTACCACAGGTAAGATATTTCTGAATATAAATTTTTAATTGAGCTCCACCTCAAAACTAATGCAATTTCCATATTCCCACCTGTCCCAGTCCTTAGGTATAGTGTGTTCCTGTTCCGCTAGATGTGTCTCAATTGTATTGATGATCGACATGGATGGAAAAAAAAAACATTACTATCTGGTCCATCGTCTAACAAACATGATCCACTGCTCCACTTGTGGTAGCTTCACTGTCCCTTCTTGCTGTCTGTTTATTTTAGCATCACCTATCATGCTAAAATAAAGAGCTGCACTGACTGCCAATATTTTCCTCCAAATCCATGAACTAAATTCCTGACTCAGTTCTTTAATGTTTCCAAGTAGTTTAAATTATTTTGTTTTAACTTGTGTTTTCCAGCACCACTTACAAAATAAAATTCACATAGTGGCATTGGAGCATCTGTTTTCAGGAATACTGAGATATATCATTTATTTTGTATAGTAAAACTCTCTTCAGGCTCTATGTTCTGGGGAGCGTAACATCAGATTGTTGCTGTTAGATTTTAAGTACTAAAGTAAAAGTAGTAACGTATTTTTTGGACTATAAACTGCTACATTTTCCCCCACGCTTTGAACCAATGTAGCCCGGTGCAGCTTTTCTATGGATCTTTCTTCAACCACCAGGGGGCGCTTTAGCAGGAAGTGAATTTTCATTTAGAACAAGCACATGCTAGCAGCAGGCACGACAGAGAAATTTCTTCAAACTCATATAATGCAGGTTCAAGTTGAGGGCTATCGAGGTGGAAAACTGAGAGCGGCAGAGATACCAGCAGCTTATAGCTCGGTGTATATGTACATGTCCAGTTTTTTTTGTTTTTGCTTTTTATTTGTAGGTGCAACTTATAGTGAGGTGCGCTCTATAGTCTGGAAAATAAGGTAATTGCTCTTGAAATTGCCACAGAATAACTCTTCAAACTGGCAGAGGGCAAATTGTTATTAAGGCACCACAATTTTTCTTCTTGCAACAGCACAATGGAAAACAACAAACAGTGTTTTGGTGTAAACCATTAAAACATTGTACCAAATTCACTGTCTGACTGTTTGAGACCCTCGTCCTCTCACTGATTGTTCAAACAACATGAAACGTTGTGTGGTGAAAGTCCAGATCTCAAACAGTCTATCAACAACAGATCTGTGCAGCCAGCCAGGGCCAAGGTAGACATTGGCATCAAACCATTGAGCCGCTCATCATCCTGTTCAGTCGGGAGCAGAAGCACACAAACGCAGATGACCTGTGGAGTTATGTCAATATTACCTTTTTTCAGACTGTCTCTTTTTCCCCTGATTGCTTAACAACCAAAACCACAAAAAAAATGAATACAACTTCTCAATTTAGGAATCTCGCAGCTGATATTTGCTTGAGATTAAATTTTCTATGCAAAAAATGTTTCTATAACTCCTACAACCCTCCTGAAGCTGAAGGAATTTTCCATTTCATGCTAACACATAAAGTGAACTTTGGTATTAATAATAGCAGCCTACAAAATGGCAAGACAAATACATAGGATATGACTAATAAACTGAATTTGTTTCCCAGTTAGTAAGTAGTTGTCTTACTAATATCCTTAAAAATGGTTCTGACCTGCGTATAAACAATCTAACCAAGTTGGCACATGACGCTTTAAAAAGCGATATTACATAAAAACATGATGGCTCAAACTCCAAGATGATTGTAATAATAGTGGAGTAAATGTACAACTGTAAATATGATAGATTAATATTCTGGAATATTAAATGGACCAAACTCGTGCATTTTGTACTTATGGCAAGGTGGCTAATCCGGGAAAGATATTTTGAACAAACTGGTGAGAATAGTGATTGTTAGCCAAACGCCTGTGGAGATAATATGAGCTTTTAAAACCAAAAACAACTTTACAACGGCAAACGTCTACTTTATGAAAAGATTAAATGGGAGCAAAAAGGACTAAAGACACAAAAACAAATATAAAACGTGCAAGAAATGTTTCCAGTGAGCTTCCAGATGAAGCGATTACAAACTGGCTCCAAAGTGAAGAAGTAATGATCCTGTTTTCCATAAAATGAATTGCACAATCCCAGCATCCCACCCCACCCTGTTTCATTTAACTACAATAGACTCCTTGTTTTAGGGGAATTCGGGCTGAATGGCACCATGCTACATTATCATGATATTCCTTGACAATGCAGTTAAACGGGCTCATTCAACCCAGATGACCTTCCACAAATCCCAAAGAGCTGCTTGTAGCTGCCCCACAGCACAAAACACGGGCTCATTAAAAACCTAATTTGAAAAGCTGCAGAGATCTAGGGAACTTTCTACTTTTAGTACAGCACCTTTGACACGGAAAAGTGGTTGAGGAGTCAGTACAATGTTTGTCCTTTTGTGTCGAGGCAAGAAAGTAGGCCATTTCTACTGCTCACCACAGTGACAACATTGTATTCAACTGTATGGTGACAAGCATGTTGGGAATGTTTTCCTTTTTGCCCCTTACAAATTTACCATCACACAAGGAAAGTCATTTGAAATAAGATTTTTTTTTGTTGTTGTAAGGCCATAAAGATCTCATACCACATTAAAAATACAAATGTCACTAAACAATGTGGTTTTTCTGTGCTGTGGTATTATTTAGTCACATCATGCAACACAGTCAGTGGTTAAGAGACGTACCGAGAAATCGAGTGATTTTATGCTTGATTGCTAACCATAATACAGCGAAATGCTCTGGTTTATACTATTGAAGAGCTCAATTTTAGCTATATTGTGATATATTGAATTTGGAAATCCTGGCAGGCCTTTGGAAATCTAACATTTAATGTAAAGCTCTACCAAGTTTACACGCAAGTATTTTGAGGGCGGCAGTTGAAGGCTTAATTAATCTAATCCTAAAAAGGCTTAAATATGAATCAAATATTAAAATAAATAAAATACAATGAAATAAAATAAGAACTCATTGAGTTGGTGGGGTGTGGGCATCATAATTTCTCAAAGCAGTATATCTGTGGTTTAAATAAAATATGACATGCATACTCTTGTCCTGTTACATTAAAGAATGTGACACAAAAAAGTGACACAAATCCTTTTTTTTTGGTCATACTATGAAAAATAGAATTTATAATTTATACTTTATATGCTCTAAAACTATCACAGATCTGCTCTCGCTTACCTGTTTGAGAATGAACTTGTCCTGGTGGTTGACATGCCAGGCGATGAGAACATGAACGGTGGACAGCACAGTCCCACTAAGTACAGCAGCTCTCATTCTGACAGGCAACAGAGTGTAGATAATATAGACGAAGAAGACCGTCCACCAAATCCCCTCTGAGGCACTGCGGGGGGACACTGTCAGCACCCCAAAAACCTGCAGGACTAGCAGGACCCCGATCACCAGGTAGCTCACAATCCACATGTAGTTTTGATGGAAGCCGTTGCGGTTGCACACGACCATCAAGACGAGAAAGAGAGTCGTGGCCACTGACAGCACAATGATGTAGGCCACATTAAGTTCAGCGTGGACGCAGTGGAAGGCAATCATGACTCCGCACACGACCACCAGCATCCCCATTAGCATAGTGAGGGAGCTCTGGTTGAGTCTGAAGAAATAGCGCTGGTACAGGCGTTCCAGCTTGGCAGACTGAAATTTTTTGGATTGAAAAACCCACATAAGCCATCTCCAGCAGTCTGCAGCAGTCATCTTCTTACACCTTCTCCCTGCTAATTCCCCTGCTTCCTCTTCTGGTTTTTCTTTCCGCTCACCATCCTCCACGCAGGGATTTCCTACACCAACCACCCTTTTCCCATAGTGGTCCTCCTGCCAGCCACACCGCAGGCCAAAGTTGCCCCCACTTGCACCTGCTTCACAGTGGTAATACTGGGGGGAAACATTAGGGACTTCTGAGTCCTCTGAGTCCCTCAGGCAGCTCATGTAACGTGGATTGCATAGTGACGAGCTGTCCTTCCTCTTCTTGCCATTGCGCTCTCCCCATGCCGTCTTTTGGTCATCCTCTCTACCTACGAAGAGGCTTCTGGCCCACGACATCCTGCCAAAAACAAAGAGACAACCAGGTACATTTACTGAATTAGCAATGTGCTTTTCTAGTCATACTGACCACTCAGAGTGCTTTACACTAGAGTCAAATTCCCCCAGTCACTCTAGGAAAAATATCAACATTCATACATTGATACAGCTCTGTGGGTCTTGCCAAGAGGCACATCAACATGTTGAACAAGGAAGACGGGATCGATCCACAATCTCAATTGCATACAGACTACTCTACCAACTGAACCACAGTAGCTCTTGGAGAATATTTAAGCTGTATAAAATTGAGGAACCTCTCACCTGTGTGGGCTTTAATGTGTGTAGAAACACTGTGCTCTTTGGCCAGGCCACTTGTTTATCCCAGCAAGGACACAACATGAGCTCAGAGTCACCAGAGGCATCAGAGGCTTGGGTGAGTTGAAGTCGCTCTCTTTTTATTTCCCTTCAGATTCAACTTCTCACACTTATGTTTATTACCTAAAAGGAAAGAAAACACACACGGAAACAACATTTTATGTCAATGAGCATTAAATAGGAGTTAGGATAAACCGCGTGAGTCTTGATTTCAGGTGCAATTTTCCGATGGTGTAACCATTTGACTTTTTTCAACAATTCAGAGTGGTAGTGGTAGATTCATTGTGGTTATTTTCTTGGAAGACTTTGGCCTCTTATTGGACATTTCATTAACGGTCCAGCCGACCTGGGTTTTGTTGCTGACCATGTCCGTCCCCTCATGACCACAGTGTACCCGTCTTCTGACGGTTTCTACTTGTAGGATAATGAGCCATGTCTGACCTCTCAGATTGGTTTCTCAAACATGACAATAAGTTCACTGTACTTCAATGACATCAGCAGTCTCCGGATGTACAATAGGACACATTTGGTATGAGATGCAAAGAGATTCAGATAATGGATTTGAAGCAATTACATGATACAATCATGTCAGTATGGACCAACATCTCTGATTAATATTTCACACCTTGCTGAATATTTGCCGAGGGGAATTAGGGCATTTCTAAAGATACAATTATCCTAAATACATGTTGGTACAAGCAAGAAGTTTGTCATAGTGACTGATAAGTTTGTGTGTCTGTGTACGCATCTTTAGGTCACTCTGGCGCGAGAGTCGATGAGCTCACTCATCAGGCTTTTTAATGTTTTCCACATTAGCTGCTTCTAACAGGCAGACAAAATATGTTGCTGTTCTATTAGCACAAAAAAGT
This sequence comes from Micropoecilia bifurca, assembly GCA_903067075.1. Taxonomy (NCBI): domain Eukaryota; kingdom Metazoa; phylum Chordata; class Actinopteri; order Cyprinodontiformes; family Poeciliidae; genus Micropoecilia; species Micropoecilia bifurca. Next base: position 8,577 of record CAEGAF010117774.1, read on the forward strand.
ATTTGTTGTTGACAACAAAATGTCCTACGATTGCCCATCACAGCACTTTGTCATCAAACCACGAAGCGGAGCACAGAACTATTTCAACGATTCTTTTACAGGGATTATTGTTTATCTGGACTTGCTGCTGGGGGCTTTTGGATCACAAAGACAGACTGCGTTCTGCTTTCACTTTATCACTGCACTCTACCCTAACATATGTGGCGAAGGATGGGTGTGCTTCATGTGACAACAAAGACCCAGTGACTGGACATCATCAAAGATCAAGAACTCTTCAATGCAGATTAAATTGTCCAATTCTTCCCCTTCCTTTTACCTTTAACAGCTAACTACAGCAGCATGCGTCAAGGACACTGCAAACCTCCAAACCTAGTAAGCAAATCTCTATGTTTGTTAAGTTGACACTATTGATGAGAAGAGCACAAATAAAAGGCACTTAAAGAGATGCCTAATCTCCACCCGTCCTGAATATGAGTTACTCACCCACAACAGGAAAACAACTGATTGAGAGTTGCATAAAATGGACAGCTGGTTCAAATTCTGACTTTGAAATACATATGAGTGATGGGAAAGTACATTCGTCAACATTAGTGTGGGATTTGGGGAGAGCGCTGCTTCACACAAGCAAACAATAACTAACACTGCATTTTTCTCACGAGGAGAAAGCATCATAAACATCTTATTAGACATAAAACTGTTCTAGAGTAAGATGGAAATAAGCTATGAAAGGTACAATTTGCTTTTGGAATGCCCTATAAAATAAGCTACCGCTTGTAGTAAAATATAACTTATGTAATTAAATAGGTTGGAAATCCATAGCTTTTCTCATTTAAATTCATATCCGTAGGAGATGTTGCACACAAAAAAGCTGCTCTCTGTATTCAATGAGCTACTTGTGCTCATGAGGGTCATTCTGCACAGAAAAAGGTAAAAAGGGAATGACCTTTCCTTTTTCTCTCACAAACAGTTCTAGGGTTTATTAAATCTCAAAGTACGTGAAAAGAATCACTGTTCACTGCATAAATATCTGGTTCTGGTTTGACCACTCTTACATGGAGACAGTGAAAAATAATCCAGATTACTTTTATTGAAATAGCACTTTAATTTAGTATTGAATAGGAATCTATAGCCTCTTTCACATAGCAGCTCCTTCATAAAGCTGTGGGGGGCCCCTAAGCTGCCGCTGGCCTTTCATAAAACTCAAGCCTGCTTCGTCCTGCACACATGCAAGCTTTTAAAATCAAGCTGGCCTTGAGGAGCAAAATGAGGTATGGAACTGAACAGCGCTGATGTTCAGTGTTACTGATGAAATGGGTCAAGCATCTCTCGTTTTGAAAGGTGACGCCTAGCATGTATTTCTTAAGTGTCACAGTTAGACAAGGAGCCACACTAGGATGAAGAGCATAAATCTTTTTTTCTCAGTGCACTTTATCCTGGTCTGTCCATATATAAATATATATAGAATAGAACATAAGTTTCTAAAATCAAACTCACTTTCACATTATCCTGCTGCTAATCTTACTTGGTGAGTCCATCTTTCGTCATGTGTGAAAAGAGAATCTGCAGGTCAAAGGCATACAGGTTGATTTCTAGCCCCTTTTCATCTCATTACTTTAAAACAACACCGAAACAGCAAAAATCTGTCTGAACTGGAATGAGTATAGTGCACCAATAAAGACTGATTACTGAACTCTAGCTGTGGCTGGTTTCATCATAATTGTCAATGCTTCTGAATAAAACATGTTTTAATAGGTTTGCTGTGCACTGTGCCTTAGAGCACAGTGCACAGCAAACCTGACAGTGGTATGGGTTGTTTGGTGGAAAATGTTAAGTGTCATGTTTGTTGTTGGGTTTTTTTTTAATTAAAAAAAATTATTATCCCTTCAGGATTTTCTTTTATTTACCTCCAGTTATATATGGCCTTATCTTCCTAAAGTGTTTACATTGTAACAACACAGGGGAGCTCTCACCTTCAATAGATTATTTTTATTGAACTTAGTTTATTTATACTGCCAGATTCTAAACAAATTTCAGCTCGAGGCACTTTATAAGACAAATAGATCAATATATATATCCAGTTCAATTGTAGTTATAAATACACCAGTTAATTGACCACCAAGTGGTCCAAAGTTCTCTTTCTACAGGAAACTTAAATGATTGCATTGAGTCACCGACTTTACAGCAACTTTACAGCAATAAACAGTATACAGTTTATTGCACTGAGTCATTAACTTTTCAGAAATCCCTCATACTGAGATGTATGCAGTGCCACATGTTCACTGCCATAACTTTTTTTCTTTTTTTATATCTTTTTAGAGTTGCACAGCCCTTTGACAAAATGTCACCCTGGGCAGTGAGCCATATCACCCCAATCAACTCCACTCCCTGTTATATAGGACAATAGTGTCACTGAATTCCAGGTTGCCCAAGCATATACAACTTCAACGATTAGTCTGTTCTTAGACTTCAGGAACATCATTTTGGTATTTACTTATTGTTGTTGTTGTTGTTTTTAATTGAGGACTGTCCTCTGATTCGTGCAGGAAAACATTCTGTAGTCTGCATACAGACATCTGCTATACATCATGAGCTGAATCTGCATCACATGGGCCGATTGGAGTCAGCTGTCCTGCATGCATGCATTACAAATTAGGATTGTAATTTTCATGCAGGCATTCTTGAAAGAACTTCAAGGGGTGTCATTATAGCTCCCCCCCCTTTTTTTGGGGGGGGAGGTTGACACGGCCCATTAGTCCTGCTGCCATCACTGCTGAGCCTGATGTTAGAAAACATGTTTGGCAATAACACGTGTAGGCCCTGTCGGTCTGGCTGCGGGCAGCCGGCCGAACCGGGGCGCATTACATAACAGGACGCACCAAGTAGCCTACAGGGGAAAGTCGATGGCTCTGTGTGTTCTCATGTATTCTCTTTACCACAGTTCACGTGGACGTAGAGTTGGACCTGATGGGCTGAAGTGAGCCCGGAGCGCAGTGACGGCAGAACAAACTGAGGAGAACTGAATCAAAAGTAAAAGATTCTGCCAGTGGTGGTATGCGGAGATGAACAGTCACTACATGCTGATAATCGAGTCTGGGCCTCTCCCGCATCATGTTTGGACTCCAAACATCGCCGGACAAGAATAATGTCATATCTAAAGCTGTCCAGCGACGCGTTTGTTACAAATCCGGCGAAGACTGGAAAAAAGTAAACGAATGGTCGTGTACCCCTTTTTTTTTTTTTTTTTTTTGTAGGTATGTTGTGTTTATTCCTGCAGAACAGTCCGGGCTGGTAAACGCCACCGAGACCATTATAACACCAAAAGCCTGTAGTACAGATCAGCTGTTGGCATTATTTTCCCCTCCCGACTGCTGTATCATCTGACTGCATTTCAGCTCTGACAGATTTACAACGCGCGGAAGAAATGACCGAGAGAAGCGCCGTGGGCTACTCACCGTCGGGATGTCCATGTATGTCAGAATATATCCGATATACAAGAAAACTCCAACGCCGCAGTTGGAGCCTCAGCTTCAGCCGGCGGCGCGACGCGCTTCAGATGCGGATCCGTCCGAATGGAGAGGATTCTGGGAGGCAGGAGGGAAATTAGTGGGACAGTCTTCGCTCTTCCCAGTCAGAGCTCAGCATTACAATCCGGACGTCTCTCTCTCTATCGCGCTCTCTCCTTCTTTCTCTCTCTCTGTCTCTCCCTTTCTTTCTCTCTGTCTCTCTTTCTCTCTCACTCACACGCACACGCGCGCGCAAACACACACACATATCGCCTAAACCTGCTATCCTTATTTGGACATTGCATTAACTCCCATTCATTCAGCCAAACTTAAACTTTAACCGTACGCATAATTAAACCGAACACTTTCCCTACCGCTCGTCTCAACCCCGAACCGCCGGAACCTGTCCAGTGGAGGACTAATAATGTCGACAAGGTCAGAAATTATACACCAAACCAAAGTCCTAATGAGGTAGCAAAGGCAGGAACATAGGTACTCGTAGGCTACAGCTTTTTGTTGTTGTTGGACGCATCAGTCCCCCTAGAGGTGACAGGTTTCAATGCTGCTTTTGACGGTGGTTCAGTATCAAGCCACTGATTCCAGCTGGTTCCAAACGTGCAGATTAAAAGTGGCAGGTGGTCCGTAACGAAAACTAAACTCAGGAAGAAAGTCAGATTAAGCCAGAGAGCTCTATCTAGTGGTGAAGATGTATAACTTCATCCCACTTTTTAAGAGTGTTTTCACGCGAAGCGTGTAAAATCAACCCTAAAAACTAAAGATGAAGGTTGAGCTGGAAAAAAAAGAATATTATCCACAGTGAGACGAGTTCTCTACCTGGGCTGAGAGGCCACTCAGAGAAGAAGAAGCCAGTAATTAAAAGCAACATAAAATCCAAATTATAGTTTGCAAGGAAGTGATTTTTTTGGGTTTTGTGATTTACTAAAAGAAAGTGTTAAAATGTAAGTGTTTGGCCGCAATGGCCACTGTTATATTTGTAAAGAAAAGTAGGGAAAACATCTTCTCATCTATGAAGTATCATATGGCAGCATCATGCTGTGTTTTGTTGTAGGAGTGAATGAAGCACTTCACAAAACAGATGAACTCATGACAGAAGAACAACGTGTTGAAATACTGAAGCAGCTTCTCAAGAGACATTGACCAGGGTGGTAAAACTTAAAAAAAAACAAAAAACATTTTAAATAATATCCTTGATAAAATCCAAAAATAAATTACAAAATGGTTGAAGGATTACAAGTAGTACTGATTGCTTATTTAATGTCTTGCGTCATCAACCTAAGAACTGATGATTCTTAGTTTCGACGCGTTGGGATGATAAAATCTTCCTTTTATCGTCTCAGACATCTGTCTGGGGTTAAACCTTTCCTCTCGAGGTGTGACTCGGTAACAGGAATCCATGCGTAAATGTTTAAAGGTTGATGAGTAACACTTGCAACTTACAGTCATGATGGATTTAAAAAAAAATCCAAGAGTAGTAAAAAAAAGATACTAAAAAAGCAATACATTTAGCTCAAGGATTCCGTAGACACCCAGTAAAAAGACAATTATGGAAAAAAGTAAATATTAAACATGAAAAGTTTACAATGCAAATAAATTAGTTAATATCAGAGAATTAGAAACAAAATCTCACACAGTGTATTTAAATATATGGTTTCAATTGTTTATACAGTTTTCCTCCATTGGTTTTCACGTTTATAGTTTGAAAAGCAAACACTGAAAGAAAGAACCTTAGCGCCAGCAGCAAGCAGAAGTCACGTGTCTATTATGTTTAATCTGTAAACCTGTAAAGCAGCTTCTGGACTGACAAGAACTATTAACTCTTTTGTTTTGAAAACCACAGAACACCCTGAGAGATCCCTGCATGGACGTGAAAAAGTAAGTAAGTGAAGAGTATCTATGCAGCAAATTTTACAGATTAAAACAAACAAACAAAAAAAATCTTATGGGACATTAAAACACTGAAAATAAAAAGAAGCATAGTTGAAAACAAAAAAAAGTAAAATGTAAAAACACGAAAAGGGAAGATTTTAATATGATTCAGCCCTCTGTGTAGAGAGCTAGACATCAGGGCGATGGAAAAGAGGTATTTTTCAAACTTTTAGTTTGTTTTTATTTTCTTTTGAGAGTTACCTGTATCATTTCCTATGAGAAAAAGTTGCTTGTTGAATGAAAATAGTTTGATACCTATACACTCAAAGGCTGTTAATACAAAAAACTACAACAAACAAAAACAACTTTACTCACTTTTAAAAAGATTCAGCAAATTCAATGCAAATAATCAGGTACTTTTCAAAACCTGGGGCTTTAAAAGATTCTCCCCCAGGTCTTAAAAAATTGATGTGTGGCACTGATAACCTCTGACCAGATGATCTGAGATCACAAGAGGAGATATGAAGCTCTTAAAAAGATCAGAGATGCACAAAAAAACCAGAAACACATTGAGGTCTAAAAGTGAGGACTGAAAATTTACAGTGGATTTTAAAATGTAATGGCAGCCAGTGCAAAGAATCTAAAATTGGTGTGATGTGTTATCTATGTGTCTGTCATGCATTTTGTGCTTATTGAAAACAATGAAACCCGTCCTTATATAAACATATAACATGATCTGCCACAATAGTTCAGGCAAGAAGGGGTAAAAGTGTTAATGATTATCTTCAGCTTGGCTAAGAGAGATTTCTCCTCTGATTCTGACTTATCTTCCAAAGTCAGAGTCAAAGCTAAAAACAACATTTTTAAGGAATAAGTTCATGCACCAAGCTGTGATTTAATTTCACATCATTAGTGTTCAGGGGCAGTCACTGGTTTCTGTCGCTCTTACATGTCCAGTATTAGATCCTGGCTAAATGTTTAATGATAAAATACAGCTTATGGTATTCAGTGGACTGACAAGAAAATATCAGCATAAAGATAAGAAAGGTTAAAGCTATGATTCCTTACTGCCTGTCTTCTCCTTCCCAACCTAAAGAATGTAATCCGCAGAATATATATCCTGTGAATTGTTTTATAACTAAGCAAATGCAAAGCCATACAAATCCGACATTTCATTTTAATCTGCGGGTTGTGTGATAATTCTGTGCCATCACTCAGAAATGTCCACTGTAATAAACAAATGGGTAAAGCTGACCATTCGGTCGCCTTACGCTCTTTTCTTTTCACAGAGCACAGTACATCTCAGTGGTTTAGTTATCACACTGACTAAATGAAATTACTCTTCAGTACACAACTGCGTTCAGACCTCATGTCAACACAGAGGCGTAGACGGTCGAACAGAGGAGACAGGCTTCAACTTGTCCCTTTAGCGTGTGAGGTGCTAGGCTGAATCACACTGGATTAAAAACGAATACACAGAAAAGTCATCAGACGAGTACTTTGAAAACATATTTTCTTTATCCTTGTGGTGTGATGACTTTACTCACAGCTTGTCCAAAAGTGGGCAGTATTGTTTGACGAATGATCCAAGCTGCTCTTTGTCAGAAGGCGTCTGACTTTAAATCAGGACTCAGCCGTTAAAGCCCCAGGTTTGGGGGGCTTTGTGAGGAGACCAGAGAGAACATTTCTTCAGCAGCAGTTAATGCTTTAAATACCTCTGAGATGGGTCTGGTCTTACATTTTTACTTTCCCTCTGTAACACAAAACTAGGTGTTTCCACTTTATATATTCAGTTCATCAGAGCTGTTCTCGAGAGGAGAGGAATTTGTGTATGCAAAGAGACCATGTAAAAACCACAAGGAAACGTCAAAGCTGGGATTTGAAACCAAGTTCTTGCTTGAGGCAACACTGCCACAGAGGACATATCTCCATGAACACCTTCCATGAAAGTTAATATTTTCTAGTCAGTCTCTGAACAGATCCCGCTGCAGACCAGGTGAACTTGCCTGTTTGTCAGACCTGTGCATGTTGCATTTTAACATCTTCTATACACGTAGATGTTTCCATACCCTAAAGTAGCTGGGCAACACTTTATTTGAAGGGGTGTGTAATTAAAAGTCCATTAAAAGTGCCAACTTTGCATGATTTTGTAAGTTATGATAATTGAATGCTAAGTTAGCATTTTTAATTGACTTTCAATGCATCTTTTAGAGCAACTTTGCATTAAAAGTGTCACTTTTTATTGAATGACACTTCATGACAACGGTGTGGCAAAAACAAGTTCAGTTCACAGAGGCCCCACCTGGCAACACAATTTGAAGGTCCTGCTGTAAGGGTCTTGGTGCCAGTAGCCGTTGCTCACTTTCAGGAGTCTAATGGAGTCCATACTTTATTGAGTCAGAGCTGACAGAAAAACACACTCTAAACCACTCAAATTAGAGGAAAAAAACACATCTCCCATTTCTGAAGTCCTTACACTGGCTCTCTGTAGGTCAGAGCAGATTTTAAAATACTTCTGTTAGTTTGTAAATCATTGACTGGCTTGGCACCAAAACACATTAAATGTCTTTTTGTCATTGTCTCAATCCTCCACTCAGGTCTTCTGGTTCAGATCTACTCTGCAGCCCCAGAGCCGAACACGGAGAAGCAGCATTGAGTTTTTATGATCCACTACAAACGTCCAGCTGCAAAACAGGAGAAACACTCAGCTCCATCAAATCAAGGCTAAAAACTCACCTGCTTAGAGCTGCATTATAACCAGATCATTGATTAACATACTTCATAATCAGTTACTGTGTTATGGTTTTTATGCTGTAAAGCATTTTGAACAGCCTTGCTGCTGGAATACACTATACAAATAAACTTGATTTGTAGTCATAATAATATGCCTGATCCAGCGTATCTCATTTGCTGTGTTTCAAAATCCAAGCATGGCCATAATTTGAAACGTCCTATCACAATAAAGGAAGCGACACAAAAGGTAGGCAGAAATAAATGAGATGGATTTGTTTCTTTTAAGGTGAAAAGGCAAAGAGGAAAGCAGACAAACATGACAAAAATGTAACAGATAGACTCTACGGTTCCCTCTGTGACCCTGCAGCCTGCTCATCGTGTGACTTTGTCCTGCTGTTTCTGACATTGACAGCATCAAGGGGTGTAAAGTAGCGACAGCAGTGGTCGATTGGTCCTGTTGTAAGCGAAGGACACTTTACAGGATGTTGGAGCATGAAGTGCTGGATAAGGGAAAATCGAGAACACGTTCCTCTTGTTCCTGTCTGCCTGGATATCATTAGCCTGTGAATACAAGACATGACAAATAAAAAAAAAAGCTGTATGCAATAATAAAGCGAGAAAAAAAAGACATCAGGCAAATTAGTAATTTCTTGATGCATGTGGCTGAGCTTCCCATTAGGTTAAGAAAGGTCTATAAAGTGAACAACAAATACAAAATGTCAAATAAGAAATAAAAACATCAGACTGCAGTTTTAAGTTAATTAAATAAAATTGCATACGCACCTTAAAAGATGTTCCACGTTCACCTTTAGAAAAATCCGAAACATCACAAATGTCAAAAATAACTAGTCTGTCACATTAGTCAAAATAACTATAATGTCTGCTGATGTTTCCACATTCAGATGTTTTATCAAACATGTGATCACATCATTGATTGAACAAAGCAGAAAATGAGTCACTTAGCACTGTAAACAATAAACCTTTAAATTGAATTTAAACCTTTCCGTATTTCAAAGTGGAAAAAGGCAAAACATAACCTTTGATAAAAGTTTCATAGACGGCTGTCAGCCATTTAACTAAAAATTGGAAAACAATTTAGATTTTGGTCTACCTAATTTGAAATATTGGGCATCATACAGAATGGAAAAGTGTTTGCTTTTACTCTGCAAGGCCATAGAGCTGCAAGATTCACTTCAGTGTAGATTTTCAAAGAACATGTTTGTTCTTTGCTACTTTTTAGGACAATCAAACAATTATTTGATTAAGTTATTTATTGAATCCCTTTGGATCTCTATAACATTTTCATCTTGAAGGGTCACATTTGCTCTTTTGAAGTTGATCTCCAACACCGAGAAGGGGGAAAAAACAACTCTGGCTCGGATTAAATGAGTTGGGCAGACATTATACTCCGAAGAGATCATCACACTCGATTCGGATTCAAAAATAAAAATCTGACATGAGATTACAAAATTCGCCCCCCAGCCCTCAGAGACGGAGAGAAAAGTGCAGGATTGTGCATAATTTATTGGGAAAGCTGTAATCTATCCACCCGTGTGACCGTGCGGGGAGATATGGCTTTGTGTACAAACCATTGATCATTCAGTGAATCAGAAACTGGAGATTTTCACCGCGCGGATGATGTCGTAGCTCCACGTCTCTTTGCAGAGCTGAGACGGGGGGAAAAAAAGGGTCGTTTTTGCGTCTCTTCCGTGTGAAACAGAGACACGATGCTCTGTTTTTAGCTGATACTTTTTGTACTCTGACAGCACAAAGACATTAAAAAAAAAAAGAAAAGATAAAAGGAGTCATTCAGCAAGTTGAAGAGCGGTGTTGGAGGAGATCCCCGTTAACTGCGGATGTCCCTGACCAATTCAAGCGTCTTCCTGCTGAACGAGGTGGGATTTGATGCTTTACACATAACTACGCAGCTCGATTTCTTTCTATCGTTTCTAAAACGATTCTTGCATCCTGTAGTCGGTATAGCATGCGGACGTGAATGCGCGGTAAGGATGGGAGCGTCTCTGTGTGGGTGGCGATGAGTCAATGAGACAACCTGGCTGCACCGGGAGTCTTTCACTTTCTAATCTTGACTCCCATCGGGGCTGTCAGCCTGTCACAATGCCAGGTGAAATTAGGGCCAGATGAGCTGCCTTTAAAAGTGATGGAGCGCAACAGATACACTCTCACGTGAGAAGTGTGGACACGGGTGGAGATATGTAATAACTCAGACCGTAATACACTCTGTCGACTGTCAGAAAGCGGATGTATTTATAGAAAAGCATTCAGGCGAATAATTTGTGAGCAATGGATTGGAGAAAAAGAAAACTGCTCACCCATTTGAGACTTCAAATCGAGATTACACAATCGCCTCATGCTTCACAAATTAGTATTATTCCTGTTTGATTAATTCCCAAACAGGAACTGCACTGTCTCCAGGTATTTACTCTAATGCTGAAACTTTCTTGGTGAATCACGTTGAACGGCATTCACAAGTGGATAAGTGTTAGAAGAAGTAAAAAAGGTTCGATAACAGCTTAGAGTCACATTTTCTCTTTCGGGACTTTTATTCGTCTTTTGTGTCATGAGTTGTAGATCGAGTAGGTCTCAAATATGGCAGGCAGAGGCGGTGAATAGATGGTGACATTTAAAATGAACAAAAACTTTAAAAACACTGAGATCATGACACTTTGCTCATCAATTTTCAATTAGTGGCTTTAGTTTGGCAACATATTTCATTAGAAAACCAACACTCAGACATTTTTAAACAACGATTTTTTAGGAATAGAATGGTTTTTATTTATATTCAGAATAATAGTTGTCTCATTAACAATTAGTACAAATTTAATCTCACTTTATATTAAATGGCATAAATAATATGATGGAGACTAATCAGTTCTTCAGCTCTCTGCTTTTGCAGCAACTTTATGTCATTTTTCATATTACATGAAATGACATCGGAGTATAAATGAGGTCTTGTGCTTTGCCTTCTGAAGGGTAATTAAAATGGTCGTGGCCAAAATATTTTGAACACCAGAGCTGAGTATTACAACCTACGAGTGTAGAGTTAAAGTACAGATCAGAAATTTTCACTATAGTGAAACGTTTTGCATGACAAAGAACTAGAGTAGCAGCTTTATTCTCCCAAAGAGGCAATTTGGTTTTGCAGACAGCAAAAATCAATTTGCACGTATATATGTAAAGAAAAAAAAATTGCAACAGTAGTAAATCACAGCATCCATTTTGCACACAGTGCAATCACACACCACCACAGTTTGTGATGCATGTGTGAACCTGTCCTGTGTGAATCTCTTGAGCCCTCAGGCCAGCAGGGGGCCCTGGGCAGTTTTATCACAGGCTTGCTCTGATTAGACGTACTTTAAACTTTTGAATAAAGACTAAAAAGAATCACATCATCTACACAACAATATGATGAAACAACAATGCAACAATTCGCTCATCAAAAGTCCTTTCATCTTATTTTTAGTAGGTTGCATCTTTTAGTGTTTCCTTTGAAACTGTGAGCTTAGTCACTTGCTTCAGATTTAATTTCCTTTTTTTTTTTTTTTACAAAACATCTTTACTATTATTTTATGGATTCTTGGTTTTCTTCATAGTAAACAAATAGCTGCTGTTTCATTTCCAAAGTCAAAGCACAGATGCTTGTGGTTTGAAAACTAAATCCTGGTGCTGAGATAATCCATCATCGTAGACACCATCAGGGCATCCATCTGCATCTCTGTGAGCTTGTTTCCCCCCCTGAGGGCCTGGACTGTGTTAAAGGTGACGAAAAAGTCACCAACGATGACCTTACCCTGCTGCCAACTTGGAAAAGGTCCATCCTTTGCTTCGGTGTCTTTGTGTTAGGCAAACTGCAGAGTCTCTGCGGTAGCTCTGTGTGACCTACTCACAGAGGTAGGATTTATTTTTAAAACTAAAAGGTACTCACTGGACTGCTTAGCATGTGAAAATACTAAACTATTTCATTTGAGTTTGTACTTTGATGAGATCATCCGAGGAAGTCCTGAAAACAATCCAGTTTTTTCCTTTTTTTGTGCTATTCAGTTTTACTCTATCCAACGTGACAGAAAACATTTATATGATTGTGAACATGTGATTGCACCTTTTGAATGTATTTAAAACAAAAATCACAGGGGAAAAAAATCATACCAATAAGCATGAGATGTGAAAGACTCCTTTGAATATGAAAGACATGGGCTAAAACACTTAACATGTGGAAGTTTCTCCTAAATATGTTTAACATGCTACTGAACTGCAACATGCTACACATGTTATAGTTTAGCATGTTGACACATCTGGCAAAAATGTTTCACATGTCAAAGTTTTCCAGCATCCGTGTTTCAAACACACTTGAAAAAAGTTTTCACATTTGTAATTTTGTGCTCAGCATTTTATTAGCTGTTGATTGAAGTGCCTTTGCTAACGTAAAGTAAATAGAAATGTGTTCATTTTTAGCTGAAGTTCACATATCTGCTTCATGTTATTCCACGGATTTCCCAGGGGCTTCACATGTAATCCCATGAGCTTTATGTATGTTAAACATTTCATGTTAAATTTCACATCTGGATGACATTCACCTGTCATCGCATGTTTCTTGCATGTTACCTTGCCTGTTTCAAACTAATTACTTTGTTAATATAACAACCTTCAAAGATAATATAGTGGAGGATTGATTTTGTATTTACTAAAAATATTTGTCCTCATTACCTAGACCTTCTTATGAAAATTTAAATCATTTTATCTCCATTACTTCATAAAATATGCTGCGTTTGAAGTGATGCTCAGAGACTCTCTTGCAGTCACTTCAGTGGTTTCCAGGTCTGTTTACCTTCTCCCGCTTCTTGCTCTCTGTGCTTCAAGCAGAGATCACATTCTGTACCTGCCTGTCTGAGCCTATCAAGGGCTGAACACGCGCCACGAAAGGGCTTGGCAGCAGTCAGGTGTCATCTCCTTCTGCTCAAAAATCAAAAGGCAGCTCCCCCAGTGTCTTAAAATATCCCCTCATCCATAATGCACCAGCAGCATCTCTGCCCACAGAGGCGCTTCATTTGGGACAGCCTGACAGACATCTGCACTCAATGCTTGGTTGCAGCTCCTAAAGCTCCTGTCTCGCTCTCGCTCTCTCTCTCTCTCTGCTTTTCTCCTGCTCAGTGCAAAGCAGAGTGAAGTTTAACTTTCCAAACTTCCTTCATTCATTCATATTTTATTCGCATCTTCTGCTCACGCTGAATTTGAGGGGGTGCCTTATCCGTCTTGCTCTCCGTCTTTATTTTTTCCTTCTCTCCTCTCTGTTTCCAGCAACATCTCAAATGAATTATGGATCTCGGCCTTGCTGGAGATTTTCCTCATCTCTTGAAAAGTGTTGGTTTTGTGAGGTCACAGCAGATGGTGGCTATCGGTCTCCACGCATTACCCAAACCTCACGTTGACGATCTGTGGAATTAGAAGAAAAAAAAAAATTAAAATTACTCATGACACATTGTCACTGGACAGCCCCGTTGGACAGGGAATGGGGAGTTTACAGCAAGTAGCGGAGTGGAGGAGGAGGGAGGAGAGGATGATGCGCTGAGCAGAGAGAGAGCCTCAGTGACGTAGCAAGAGACTCAGAGCCGAGAGTGGTGGAGAAAAGGAAGGGGGGTGTAAAGACAGAGAGAGGGATAGGATGCTCACCAGCACGCTACAGTACACTTCATTGTTACCCAAGAGAGAGAGCAGCACACCATGACTGACTAGCAGACAGACGGGGAGAGAGCTCTCCTACCTCCATCTGAGTAAGTACCGCTATCTCCTCAGAATCTGATCCGGCAACTGCCGAGACACCAACCAAAGCCGGAGAATACATCCACAGTTTATTTCTTGAAGGATGCCTGGTTAGATGTTTGTGAATTAGAAATTTGTCACGTCTTAAACTCTACTTTTTCGAAAAATTCCAGCCTCAAAAGTTTGAGAGATTTCGAAGAAACCGACGCACACGGCGTAATTCTGATGTGATTGGACCAAATGTGATGCACATCCAAATCCCTCGCCCTCGGCACTGACATTTCCGTAGAAAAGTCTGAGTTGCACTAAAGCAGAAAAGGGCATTTGGAGAGCAGTTGTGTGGCACGGGAGCAGCAGTGGGAACACTGGCTCGTGTTTTCTCCGGCAATGGAGGGAAGGAGTGCATTTGGGAATGTTAGGCTTCCTGTGCGAGGTCAATTAAATACTGCATGAGACAGAGCACTAAAAGCCTGTCCCGTGAGGAGCAAAGTGCTCTGTGTGTGTGTGCGAGTATGTGTGCATGCGTGTTTGTGTGTGTGTGTGTGTGTGTGTGTGTGTGGGTGTTGGTACATAAGTGTGCAAGCTTTGATTAAATTTGATGAAGCAGCAATGCTGAGACAACCAAAAAGCTAAATTCCAGCAAAAAAGAACTGTTTCATACAGGAATTGGGAACATATGCTATGTGATATAAACTAAGATAAATAACATGTGTACCTCTGCAATCAAGCTGCAGTTTTTCATTTTCGTTACCCAGAAAATGTGCGTGCACAGAAAATGTTTAAGGTCCATCGGTAAGAGCTGGAATGCTTGAATATGTAGGGCGTTCATTGCATATTAATAAGGCTGACATTCCCACAGTCAGCTCAGCCCACGAGTCAGGACGCCCCAATTAGGCCTGACTCAAACCCAGAGCCCGAATCAGGTCAGCTCCGAACAAACATGTGTGATTTAATTAAGCGTTTGACTGCAATCTTGCGCTCCAGGTAGACAGACTCGATGTGGGTAAGCTTCAGGCTCTGCTTTGAAGCAGCGTGGTGAAGTCAGGTTGAGGGATCCCCTGAGGAGTAGAAGAGGCTACGAATGTGCAGTGTAGCCAACAAGGCGGCGTTTGACAGTGAATTGAAGAAGAAAGATTTCTGACCAGATTTTCTTCATCCTGCTCCACTTCCTCCATCGCATCCAAGCTTCTCTGCCTCAGCCTGTCTGAGATAAGAAACGTCTCTCTACCGTCAAACCCATCTGTAGTAGTGCTTTTGTGACCAGCTACCTATTTTACAAGATCCTAGTAATATATATGCTAAAACACATTTATAAATTAGTCATCACTTGGAAGTAAAATGGCTGCAGGGAGAGTGTATTGTGAAGTTACATTAGAGCAGGAGGAGGGTGGAGCTGCTGAGGACAGTGTGGAGTATCAATCTGGGTGGCTCTGGTATTGATCCGCTCTGCCCTACTCTGGTTGCACTCTTCCCTGCGATGCTCTGAAACATGCACCTCTGTCAGAGATGCTGCCTCAGCTCCTGCTGCTGCAAGCAAGCTAGATTTAGATTTAGGGGGGGGGTTCACAAGTCCACATACGTGAAAAGCAGTCCTCTGATGTAGTGAAGGAACTAAAAGTACACAGATTGAAGATTTTTTTGTTTGTTTTTGTTTTGGCAGGGACCTGTTAATTGAAATTTTCTTTTTCACTGTATCATATTTTCTCTAGTTTTTGTTGTTGTTGTTTGTAGTAATAGTTTTCAATCCAATAGAAAAACAAAGAAATATTCTCATATGTCCATCAAAGCATGTAATGTTTTTTTTTGTTTTTTTGTTTTTTTTTTTACAAAATTCTCTGTTCGTCAGGGGCTTTTTGGTTGAAAATGCGAATTTTTTTGTGTTTAGACGCTTTTTATTGGAGAAAGATTTTAGTTGTCAGTGTTTGATCTGATAATACACAACAGTCAGAGATGTCTGAGGAAAAATTAACTCTCGAGTGTTTGTTGTTGCTGCCTTGCTGTAAGTGCAAAGATCTGAAATTGCTTCCAGACAACACATTTTCACAGCTATGAATTGATTGTGAAAGGAGGAGCTGAATGCTTGGAGAACTATGTGCTCATGCTGGGCCACTCCAACAGATTTAGCCTGACACACCACTCTCCCATAATTTTCATTATGTCATTTGGTTACATCCACACCAAGGATCTCTAGATTTGAAAAAAAAAATCCTTTTTTTTCTGATCCTCTGACCTGAAGACCAGTTTAGTAAAGAATAACCTGAGTTTAAATATGGAATCACATGTTTTCTCTGGTTCAATAGTTTATTTGTGCATTAATTTTCCCATTCCAAGTTTCAACTTTTGTGACTAAAGTGGTCACTTCTTTCCTGTCCTGATGTCTGATTTTCATTATTCTGTGTTTCATGGTTTGTTTTCCTCTGATTGAAAGTTCAATATTGCTAAAGCAAAATCAGAAAAAAGATTATAAATAGTTTATATCTTATTTGCTTTAGATAACGCTTATTGTCGTCATCTCAGAGGTTGAAGCTAATGGGGTCTAGAGGGAATTTGAGTTCTACTGTTTTGAAGCAACTCCACTTTTCAAAATTTGCTAATGGTTTATAGTGTGCAATGTTTATGAACATTTAAACTATTGCATATAATTCAGAGGGTCATTTACACAGCAGCCGATAATCAAACATACAGGAAAAGTTGTTTGGAGGCGTTCCACCACTAATAATCTTCCTGTGTGAAACGCATTCGAAAAACTTTTCTGCTGGACAGAAAAATAAGGGCATGTAAAAAAATAAAAATAAAAATACAACACAGGTTCACATAATCTAATACATTTTTTTACACAATGTATTAGATTTTCACACAATTTACTTTTCTTTTAGATATTTTCTCTGGTTGGAAACACTTTACTTGCTCCTTTTCCAGTACATGTTTCAGCCAGGAAGGTCATTGGTGGCAAACCGCTTGCATCCTCTGTTGTGTGTCAATAATAATTGGCTTTTGTGCAAAATAAAACAACAAAAAAAGTCATGATGATAGCAGCTCCAGAACCAAATTAGGTTTTTTGAGCTGTTCTTAATAATTCCCTACAATTGACTCAAAATGCAATGGAAAGGACCATTTATATAAATAGAAAAATAATAACAGAGGCTGGTTTTGCTCATTTTTCTATTGATCTGCACAACATTTCCATAATATTAGCAAACTTTTTTTTGTTTCAATCATTTGGCTTAAAATGATTTATTTATTTATTTATTTATTTATTTGTTTGTATATTTGTTTGTTTGTTATTTTAGACCACATTACATTTGATTAAAATTGAGACCAAAATTGACTCTTTGGACAATGTACAGTGCCCACCCAGAGTTTGAAAGTTTATGAAATAGCATAATCCTCTGTGCTACTTTTTAGGTCAGAGTTATCTTTGCCTCCCCAGGACTTGCTTTTGGGACCCACTAATTTGGATTAATAATAAGTAAAGAAACAAAGAGACTTATCTAATACAGGTAATATATAGTATATTATATTTTATATACTAGCAGCTCATAGTTCTTAAAGAGACACTTGCATAGAAGCATGTATAAATCATATTGTGCAAACAAAAATATATATTTGGGTCGCAGAAATATTAGTTTAAATAAGTCTGAACTTTTGTACAAACCAGAACATTTCATCAGAAGTCGTCGTTTTCAGCATTATGTCACCAACAAACTCATACAATAGAAAGAAAAAAACATGTTTTCTACCTATAACCATGAGATTTCTTTTTATTAAAGTCCACCTTGCTTGCTGTGCCTATTTCAAAAGAAGAACCCGCCTGCAGAGACGGCATGAATGTCTCTGGGTTTGTCTGTTCTCATTCAGTTCTCACTCAATCCGGCTTCAGAACAACTGTAGCCGAGCCAACCTCAAATCTGCTTCCTCCTACTTGGAAGCATTCATGAAAACTCAGTGAACTTTGACAATCCTCAGCCATCTTCTCCCCACTGCCGGCCCCCAGTCTGGCGGTAGGAGGAGTGTAAGTAAAGCAGAGGAGAGCTATATTTAGAACCACTGAACAGCAAAGACAAAACACACAAAAAAGGGAAAAGTCTCCTGCAAATCTATCATCCTCTGTTCTAATAAATTAGCTGTAGCATTGCCACTATTGTCACTCATCGTAAATAGCTGGAAATACTTGGAATAATTAGCACCAGAAAGGTAGATAAATTTAAAAAAAATTAATCACTTGTGTTTCAAATCTGTGTTGCCCCACTTTCTGTTTTTCCTTTGTATTCATTCTATTTTTGCCTCTGCTGACCACTGCCTGCTGCCTTGTGCATACTGATACACTAATGATGAAAATATAGCCACCATATCATCTCTGATCCAGAGGGATCTGGGAGTTGTTGCAATAATAATGTGCTGCTGGTGCTGCTGTGTGTGTGTATGTGTGTGAGTTCTTGCCTGCTTGCTTCCCTTTAATTTTGAAAAGCCACGCAGAAATGTATCGCCCTGAGATATTTTCTACTAAAAGCCTTGCTAGAGTGCACTTAATTCATAAGTAGTCAAAGTTGAATGAGGGTTAGAGCCTGTGCAGGAGTGTATTTTTTCCAGCGTGGACCCCAAAGCGGAGGGTCTTTCAGTGCCTGAGGCGACCAGACGAGCAGGCATGCAGCCTGGCCCAGGCGGCCTGGAACTGTAAGGATGTTTTCCATAATGGATACCTCTGCTGATGGACTCAACATGGTTGTCTGCTGACTCACCACCGCATTTCTGATTTGTAGACTTACGCATCACCTTTTCGTCAGTAGGATGTTGCAGGGCAGGCAGACAGTTTGCTCTCCACGAGTCCCTGTTTGCGTATCCTCAACCATGTCATTAAACCTAGCTTATTTTATTTTTCATCCTGTAAAAATTAGTCGCTAATCCTGAACTGGATCCACAGTTTGTTTCTGAAGCATTTTGTGGCTGTGCTTCCTAAAGAACTTTGGTAAAGGTTTGAAAAGATAATAAACCTTAACACTGTCGCATCTAAAGGATCTTTGTTGGTATTAGTGGATAACAGTGGTGTGCTTGAGTACACACTGACTGATAAATTGGGAATAATTTGGCCCAGTTTATCTTGCAGAGCAGAGCTTTGTGTTAACCAAAGCAGATAAATGTTGGGTTCCTCCATGCTCCATCTAGGACCAATTTTTATCCAATAACTATATTTTATAAAAAAATATAGTTAACATATGAATTCTGATGACATCACTTCTTGTTTCTATGTCAACACATTGCATGTGGATGATGCAAAATCTCTCGAAATGAATGAAGACTAAAACCATTGATTTGAATCAATGAGACTAAAAATCACAGACCAGGAAAAACACCTAAATGTGTGATGTGCACCCATGTTCTGTGGGTAAGTTATTGTATCACAGATCTCAGTGAAAGATCATTTCACTGAGATCAGGCAGGCAGCTGCAGCTCATCCAAAATATGGCTGCCTGGATGATGTTAGGTCAGTCTGTCTACCTGGAGTCAGGGATGAAAAGTAAATCTTGCCTTTGGTTCATAAAGCAGTGAATGTCCTCAAGCCTAAAAACCTTTCAGAGCTGCTTGTCAGATTTGAACCATGTAGATTCCTCAGGTCTTTAAATATGATCTAACTCAATGTTCTCAAAACTAAAACTAATTTAGCTCCTAAAAGCTTTGTCTCTAAAACTCTGGAACAAACTCCTCGAAAACCCAAGGTAAGCAGAAACAGTTGGTTCCATTAAATTAGAATGGAAAACATTATTTCTTTCTCATTATGTTGAACTTTACTCTTCTTCTTTACTTTTGTTGTATTTTCTATTTTTGAGGTGGTTTCACATTTTTTCCCCCCACACAGAATATTTTGAAGCACCTCGTAAATTTCGATGGTACAATGCAGATACAAGCCTGCCTTTTCTTCATGTATGTACTTAGCATCTCTTGACCTTCTGGTGTAGAAATAACTCAACTCCATATGAACCTTAAGGGTTATGGCACTTTTGTGAAACCTAAGTTATGATGGAGCAACTCGTGCAATAGAAACATGAGGAGACTTTCTTTTTTATGTCATGTCTAGGATGTAGAGATTTCCACGGGTATACACAAAGCAGTACTGCAGTCAGAGCATCAATTTTCTATGGGAAATGAGTATTGAGGCAGCGCAGCAATGGCTGTGAAGCACTTATCCTGAGCGCGCCTCCCTCCCTCTCCCTCTCCCTCCGTCCCTCGCTGTGCTCCCCTCACTGTAACCACGGCCGGAGGGGAGGAGGTTTCCGCTGTTTTTCTGTGCCATGGGGAGAGGAGAGCACTGGCAGCAGAGTCATGTCTGCCTCCGACTCGAGTGCTACAGGACTGATCAACAAGGTACGCTCCTAACGCTGCCTCCGTTTCTGTAGAGGAAAATCTCCCTGCATGCAAACTCAGCTTTTTCGTCCATGAGTCTTCTAAATGGCTGCTCAGAGACATTCAGGGGACTTCACCGCTGTTTCGGCAGAAGTGTGTGTTCAGTCACTTTGCCTGCATCTCCCACCTTGTGTCTCTCTCCTTCACCTCCCCCCTGTTCTTCACCCAATGTTGACATGCTGCACTGAACACATGCGACTGGTTTTATCACGCTTACTGTGTTCAGCTCAAACTGTAGCATTTCACTGGGATTGCGACTCACTGGGCGGCCCATCTGTTGAACATCATCAATTTGGATCAATAGTTTGTTTTAAAAGTCCATCTCTCAGCTAGGAACATGTTTTGAGTCAACAGAGAGCCATGTGGCTTCTATCCCACTGAGGGTCAGAACATTTGGACTCAAAGAGATTACAGGCATAAAATTGCACATACCACAGTTGTACAGCTTTCTGATATCCTGGAACATTTACAACCTCCTCGGGATAAATATGTGTCTTTGACTGTCTGTCTGTCTGTCTGTCTGTCTGTCTGTCTGTCTGTATGTATTTATTTATTTATTATAATGTTTTCAGTTATTTTTTTTATTTATACTGTTTTGTTTTTGAACACTCATTGAATGCCACAGACGGCATAAAGCTAAGTTTTATAATGTTTATGTTATGTTTTAGTAATTTTGTGTATCCTTAACCTAATTTTTCATGTTCTATGTTTTTGTGAGTGTTATTTTAATGTATTGCTATAATAATTGTTCTAAATTTACTGTGGTTATTCAAGACCGTACCATCTGTACTGCTTTTATTTTTTTAATTTTTGTCTTCTTTTATGCGCCAGTATTGTAATTTTTCAGCTAATGTTTTAATCTACTATCTATAGCTTTCCCCCCCTTTTTTTTACTCTATTAAAGCTCCAGTTTCTGTCAGTGTTTCAGCTAAGCCTATGCCTGTGGCTTTGCATGTTTCATAAAATTATGATAGATACTCAACAACAACAAAGTGCCATAATATATATTCTGCTTATATATCTGACCACCATTTTTACTTGTTGCATTACAACGTCTTAGTAAAACCCGTTAGATTAAACACAAACTCAGCCAGTGTTGTGAAAATAAACATGCAAACATGCATTGCTGTCTGTCTTACTTGTTAGTGATATGAATGTGCTGCCCTCTGCTGGTGGAGATCTATAACTGCTGCAGCGTCATCATCTCATGTTTCAGTCTCTGGTGGGATTTCCAGCATGTGAGGGTTTTCTCATTATCAGTATGTTTCCTCCAAACCTCTAAAAGCTCATGAAGTAACATATCTGTGGACTGAATGATTAATATAGTCCCAAAACCCTTGAACATATGTAGCATCTTGGCATATGTTAAAATTTTTTGCAAAAGATTTAATAGTGTGACAGTTGTGTTTATTTCTACCTGTGTGGTCTATATGCTGAAGCTTTGAATACCTAATATGATGTGTTATGTTGCTTTTACACATCATTTTAAAGCCTATTTGCTGCTGAAACTGACTGTGTTATGTATCCCTGCATTTGAATTTTGCTTTGTATGGAAGACCAAAAGCGATTAAACTAGACTACTAGAAACTTGGATGCGCTGTTGACATGTTGCTTGCACATAAACAAGACAATATTGATGAGATGCTTTTGCTTTGTTTACATGTGAATACTTGATGGGTATTTGTCAGCCAAACAACACACACATACACGATGTGTTTTTGATACACATGGCTTTCCATACTCTATGCACCTGAATGCAGGAATATTAGCATAACCAGATTCATTGTGTGTAGTTTGCACATGCATACCCTTAAGTTTTCATGCATAATCAACAAAAAAACTGTAAAAAGCTGCATGTTTTTGGAACCAATGGAATCCTGAAATAATATATTTTTATCATACTCAAAATTTAATGCTGTATTGCTTTAAAAGTATGCTACTACAGTCAAAAATGAAGTTATTTTAAAAAATTTAACTCATTTTTACCTACATTTTCAGTAACCATGGATACAGTAGTCCTAAATGAATAAATACTCATGAATACCAAAGAAGACTATATGGACACCCTTCTGTCAAATTTTAATCGGATGATTGATTGATGGCCTTAATTAATTGATATTAATTGATATCAAACCCCTCCCCCGACCCCTCGTGACCGGAGGTCCCCCTCCCTCTAATATCAAACCCCTCCCCCTATATATAGGGGGAGGGCATGGTTGGGAGGAACGGCCCCCCCGATCTGAACTCGAGTGGTGTTCTGTTGTTGGACTTCTGTGCTCGTCACGGTTTGTCCA
>CAEGAF010117790.1:0-11011 GCA_903067075.1 Micropoecilia bifurca
TTTTATACTTGAATTTTTTTGGCAATGTTGAAAGGTTATATTTTAGCTCTTTGCATTATTTAGCCTCTTCACAACCTATGTTATCAGTCTGTTAAAGTTAGTATTATTGATAGCTGTTCAATTTGCACAATGCCTGTTTTATTTAGTTTTCTTCTTGGAAAAGATATTAAAAACAAGTTTTTGTCTAAATTAAGGTGAATTCATGGTTCCTTTTCTTTTCCAGTTCCTCTCTGAGGCCCCTGGTATTTCCCCAGTTTCTCGTGTTCCTTTTTCCTGATGTTGTAATCATTTGGTATTGCTACATCCAGCACAACGGCTTTTCCTCTGTTCTTCATCCACCACCATAATTTCCAGTTGATTCGCCATTACCATTTTTTTTTTCTGGATCTGGAAGTCCCACAGGATCTTAGCTCGGTCATTCTCCACCACCTTGAGGGGTGTTCCCCACTTTGATCTCGGGGCTTCCAGAACATCTGCACAGATGTTCCTGTACACTATGCCCGCCACTTGCTTATGTTGTTCCATGTACGCTTCCCCTGCCAGCATCTTGCACCCTGCTGTTATGTGCTTGATTGTCTCAGGGGCCTCCTTGCACAACCTACACCTTGGGTCTTGTCTGATATGGTAAATCCGAGCCTCTGTTGCTCTGGTGGAATATATATCACCAGAGCATAAATATATATATATTCTTTCCCAAGTAAACATAGACCGTAAGACAGAGGGTTATTGATTCCCTAGAAGTCTCAGAGTAGAGGATGCCATTTGGCCCCCTAATTGGATCAATAGTCTCTGCTGAGTGATGGTTTTCTGTCACACCTCATCTCCGTCTTCTCACCTTTCACTCGCTACACAATCACTTCTAATCAAACCACATACACACAAGGTGTAGATGGCCTTACCAACACGATGTGGATAATTTTACTGCTTCATGGACGTGAAATCGCCATTTGCTTTTGCATAATATCCACGTAAAGGTCAAACAGTTGCCAGGCAACAATGGCCAGTGAGCATATGAGAATATAGCTACGCCTGTTTTCTTTCTCTGTCGATCGCCGTTACACTCTGTTCTCACTCATCTCCTTCTGCCTGTCATCACTCTTTTGCGTCTGACACATTCCTGCCACCCGTCACCCAAATCGCGTCAGAGGATGTGACTGGTTTTAATTACAAACTGCATATTTTATTGTTTTATATGCACCACCTTCTGGCAAAGACTATCTGCGGTCTGACAATAGCACTCAATCAAAACCGTCAAGGCTGTATTTCCTTACATTTTTGGTCTAATTAAGTCGACATTTTTCTTTTTTGCATCAGAAATCATCTGCGTTTATGTAAAGCACTGATAAGGGATGATGACTGTCATCTAGGCTGGCAAAAAAAATTTAATGATGTAAAAACACGTCAAATATTGCAGCCGCGTGTTATGATGATTTCATGCCTATCGTGGCTCTCGAATTGTATTATTATTTTAAAACTGCCAACATCAGCATGATGCAACCTGTTCTTCCAAAGTGCCATAGTTCCTGCTAATAAGGAGCATTTGAAAAACTCAAAAAACATGAGTACTTTAGAATCTTAATGTCTGAGGTTTGGGAGCTTGACCTTAATTTTATCACAACCTCACCCATCATAGCGTTTTAGTCTCTCTTCTTTCCACCTCTCCTCATACCCGACACTGAGTAGCAGCCGAGAGCGAGAAAAAAAGAACCTCCAGAATTATTTTACTCTTGTAGACAAACAAAACAAAGGAAAGCATAATCATACTTGCAGTTATTCACTATTGAAGCAACGCTGGACTTAAAAATCATAGAAAAAAATTCTCTTCACTAAGAGTCACACTTATAGAACATATTTAATTTTATTCATAGTCACTTATTCATTTTATAAGGTTCTGCAATGACAGCTTAATTTCTGAAGGTTTGATGGGTGTCTCCAGAAGCCACTCGATAAATGAATGAGGCTGATTCTTTTGGATGTTTTTCAGCTCATTGAACACAATTGTAGAGATTGGATAGTGAAAAGGTTACAAGCGGTGTCTGACTGAATAAAGGAACGAGCAACACATTGTCCGTTCCCAGTGCTGATAACAGCCTGGTCACCGAGCCATACAATTGGCAAATTCTCGCTTTTCTGACTGGCAACCAGAAAATGGTTCACTTGGATGGAATTTCATTCTCCTGGTTCAAACTTTTAAATCAGATGAGACTCAGCAGAATTCCTGCAGAAGCTCACACTGACAAACAACTCCAGTTGCCGATAATAATAATAATTAGTTACATCCTACCTATGCCGTGGGTGTGCCTGTAGGTATTGCCAGTGCGCCAGCGTCCATGACCCTGAAGGCAGCTCTGTCATTTGCAACACCTGCGTCTGCCGAGCTAACATGTATATTATCTAATTAGCCGCTGTGAAGAAGCAGTCTACCATTACATCCCCCCTAACCAAGTTTTTCCTACTTTTTGCTCTATTTTTTTCTGAACTAGGCATGTCCTTTTTTCTTTTTTTTTTTTTTGGCATGCATGAAAAGTAATTACATTACTCACAGCTTGTTCTGCTTCAGCGTGAATTTACATAATTAGCTGAAATAATTACAATTTTAAATTAAGGAGAAACTTTTCCCAAATGGATGGATTGGCTTAAAGTTTTATGTACGCTTTGCTCCGCAGAAGGGATTGCTACCAAGGTACTGACATGATGAGGTCAGCTTGACTCTTTTAGGGGCAAAGTTTTACCAGCTGGCTTTATAAGATGACATGATTGAGTCTTTTTCCGCCAAGTAGTTCTTGGCCTACAAGATACGTTGTATGATGTAAGTTCCACTTTGGTTCCACTTATTTATTTAGACTGACTGTATCATCAGTCTGTGGACTGATGATACAGTCAGTCTAAATAAATATGCATTTATTTAGACTGACTGCTTTGTTTTAGATTTGTCCCTTGAAGTAATTTTTTGCCCAAGTGTCTGTTCTTTTATTATTAAATCAGAAACCCTCACTTTAACTGAGACAGGTATGACCTTCAATGGTTGAGAAATTGGTCAGAGTTTTTTGTAACTTACTAGTTGATTCATCTGTGAACTCTTGGAATAATTCTCGTGGGAAGCTTCACTACTGCTTCTTGTTTTCTCAATTTATAGATCATGACTGTCCCTGGGTTTCCATGCCGGGCCGGTGGATGTCAGCGATTTTGTTCTGACATTTCTGTAATTGGGGCTTGATGTGTGTTGCTTTTTGAAGTCTTTTTGTCTATTTCATTGTTCTCATGCAGATTTAGTTTAAGTGGGTTCCACAGGTTTAGCAGTAATAAGACCCAGTTTTGGCTTTTCGAATTGTATTTAGCTTTCTAAAAAAAAGTATCACAATTAACTCCTGATGCAAGCCAGATTGGTTTTGGTTTTTCTCTTAATTAATAAAACCACCTTTCAACATGCTTCTAGTATTTTCTCATTATTTTTGAGTTTGACCTGTTAGTCTTGTATGATTTTTTTTTTAAATAAACCTGAGCTGAATTGCAAAATTCAGCATTACAGAACGTATTACTCAACAACACTCAACGGTTGCCAAGTACCAATGCTAATATTTACCAATGGTGAATTAAGCCAGTAGTTAAGAAAACCCAAGGTTCTCAAGCCTTTGTTGAATCAAAAATGTTTACTTTGGACTCAAAATGGAGGAAATGGGACAATAAAAGGCTGGAGAAAAAAGTTTTTTTTTCTTTCTTGGAACAAAACATGACCCCAAATGGGACAAATGGCCCTTCAGAACCAGCAGTGGGCCAGTCTTTGTCCAGCTGCTGCTCCCTTCAAAAGATAAATGTACCGCTTTGTCCTCGCGGCCAGTAATTACTGGATATTCATGCCTGGCTGAAATAATTTGTGGCGCTGGTATATTGGCTGTTCTGTCAGACGGTTAATCAGCACAGTGAGTGACTTTTTCTGGGGCTATTTTTCATGCCCACCTCTCTCCGTGTTTAGTATTTCCGTATTCAAATTCTTATGATATTCAAGTGGCTTGTTGCGCGCCACACATGGTCAAATCATGACATGGATCTTGCCGTTCAGATCTCGTCAGCACCTGATGCAGAACCATTTTCCGTTATCTTAACTTTGCATTAATATTGTCCTTTAACTCCCAGTACACCCAAATCCACAGCCTCTTCGTTTCACTCGTTTGCCTTCTTTTGCATTCCCTCCCCCTCTCTGTCTCTTTATTTTTACCTCACCTTTTCTTCTCTTTCCTGATTTTGTCTTTCACCCATGTATTTAAAAACTACCTGACCTGTCTATAAGGACATCCAGAGCTCATAAAGTTTGTACTGGCATCATTTATATATCGTAAAGGAACATTAGCTTCTCTACCGTGCATAATTCCAGCAATCATTGCCTCTCCCAGTTGAATAACCATAATAACCATAATAGCTGTCAAAAAACATACCCTGGAGGGATTTATTTTAGGCATAGCTGCATGTTTCCTTTAAGTTTTTAATTCTTACTAAACAGATTCTTCACATAGAATCGCTTTATTTTGTTTCTAAGGAATAAAACCTTATGCAATATGAATCTGAGATGGATTGAGAACCCGCTGATGGTTTTGAAATTTCAGGTGAAAGACTAGATGAGAAATGACATTAAAGACTTGTGCTGCACCCTGAACTGTTCTCCACTTTAATATTAAGGCTCTGACCATTAGAGAGTTCCTGCTCAAAATTAAGGTTGGGGTCAAGACTGCAAGTGAACGAGATGGAGAGCTCTGCTTAGGTGGCATGCATACATGTTTTTTTTTTTTAAATTGTCCGCAAATTTGCGAATACGTAAGGCATGTTGTGCATTTGCATTGTGTGAAGGCCTTTGTGTTAGTTTAAAAAAAAATCCCCAAACCATATTTAATTATGCTTCCACTTCACAATTATATGGTTTTTGGTTGTTGATTAACTTGAAGAATTGTTTCTAATATTTCTGATTGCATATTTGATTAAGAAAAATTAGTGGCTGTTTGGAAGTGTTTAATTGGAAAAGGATGATAACAAGTGGACAATTAGAGAAACTTGGCTTACAATAAGCTCCTGTTGCAGAACTTGACAAGAGCTCATTTTTTGTCTTGTTTTGTTGCTCTCACAGAACCAAAAACCTGACGGTCCAAAGTCTCCTACAAGCATGAAAAAAGAGAGAAAAATGGGCTTTGAATATTCCTACCTTTTACTTTCCAGTTACAGTATCACTTTTCCACAAAGTAAAAGATAAATGTTCTCTACTGTGGTATTATGCTCCCATTACCATTACAAAAAGTGTACAATTGGACTAAAAATGACAAGAACATTGTTTGTCACAATTACTCTTGAGCGACATCCAGCTAAATGATCTTCTGATAGTTAAGCTCTCATTACAGGAATGAAAAATGTGTCAATTATGCAACATGTGCAACAGCTTGCTAAAAGTATGAAAAGACTTGATGATTGGCTTGAGGTAAAAACTGCTGTGGCTACGAGATGTTTCTGTTAAAGTGAAATCTTCCAAATGAAAAAATAAAGTTTCATTTATGTATAAAATTTCTAAATTGCATTTGCTTTGTAGCTTCATGATGTTTTTAGGAAAGTCAGCTAAAATTGTTTCCACTGCTGTTATTGTGGAAGAGTGAGAGTATAGAAATCTGTAACAACTGATACATAGAAAATGTAACCAAAACCCTCAAGCACACAAGCAACATAGAAATAAAAATAATCATTCACAAATAATGTTGTTTTAATTGGCCTTGAAACAAAGTTGGTACCATTAAGAACTTATATTGTTAAACTTTTTAAAGCGGTTGACAGATGAGTGATTTCTACCTAGCAATCAATGTTTGCGCTTTGGAAACGTATTCGCTTAAGAAATAGCCACTTCAAGTTCACAAATAACTTTTCTTCATTAGTGCTCTAGTAATTGAGTTTTGAAAGCGTGATGGGTAACATATTCTCAGCATAAGACAAACATCAGAAATGAAGCCACTAATGTTTTTTATTATACTTCCCACATCTGGTCAACAAGTTTTGGCACCCACTTGCTTTAGATTGTGATTCATTGATGACAATAAATCTACAAACTTTATTATTAGTGTTCTTTGGTGACAGCATTTCCTTTCCCTTTAAAACCAGCAGATTAACTGGCTCCCACATCAGATTTTCTTCATTATTTACCTTGAAACTGACAATCCTAAAAAGCATCTTGCCGTCTATAGTAGGGGTGGCAAGATTTTACTCCATTAGGGAGGTTAAACATAAAGCCAGTGTGTGGCAAGACTCAGAAATTACTGTTTACAGACACTCTGCATCCAGTCTGAGCAGTTTTGGAAAAAGGGAAACGATTTCAGCCTCTAGATGTGGTGGAGACATACTGCAGAAATTAATTCTGCAAATCATTAAGTCAGTCAGGACTGAATACAAATGAACATCACATTTTAATTTTACAAACCATGCGTCCTCACACACACACCCCCCCCCCACTTCAGAATTCTGCTCTACTTTCAAATACATTCCCAACCTACTTCAAAGTACAACTAAAATAATCACAAAAATGTTTGCGGAGTACTTTGCACAAACCTCAAAGTAAGTCTGGAGTTAGACGAACTTTAAATATCGTGGGTTACATAATAGAGCAGAGAGGCAGGCAAAAACCAAAGAAGCCAAATTGGAGCAAGAAATACAGCGAGGCATGCTTGAGAATTAATTTTCCCTCTATCATAATTCATTTTGATTAGATCTGAAGAGAGAGAGGGACAGAGGAATAGAAAAAACATAAAGTAAGAGGGTTTGGGGAACCGGTTAGCGGTGGAAATGAAGTTCTTTCTGTTGTTGGCGTTGAGGTAGCGGCAGTCTCCCTGTGAGCGCCCGGCACCGCAGTGCTGGGCAGATTTGGAGCTGAGGGACAGTGGGTAATAAATCACTGGGTGTCACACTGTTTGTTGTTAATTAGCAGAATGACGTTACAAAGGCTGCTCTGGGATGCTGTTGCTAACGACAACACGGCTGATGACAGATGACAGGCGGGAAAGGGAACGTGTGCTCGGTCTGGTGCATGTATGTAGCAGAGAATGTACACACATACAGGGTGGCAGATGACCTGGAAACTAACAGCTTGATCTTTGCATTTATTTATCGAGTCCAAAAAAAAAAAAAACATCCAAAAGCATGAATTCAAGAATTGAATGTAATTATAATGGTGCTGCTACTGTGGCTTAGAAAGCTTTGAATGTTTTAGTTTTCAAATCCGCATTTCACAACCAGAACGGATGCAATCAATCATCCCCGTCAGCTTTGTCACTGCAAAGAGATTTTAATCTTGTCGGCTAGATAAAACATTGCATGCTTTTCAAATCAATACTCTTGACGCGTCATTTGCATATCAATAAAAACCCAGTCGACAATCCCCAAGTTGAACATCGTCCTTTTCCTGAAAGTTTTCCACAGAGAAACTGTGAAAGTCTTGAATGTGTTGATCAATGCACTGCAATGAATTTTTTCATATGTGCTTTAAACACATCTACATTCTAGACTCCTTTATGTCTGATTATTTAGTTTGATTAAAATTTGTCACTCAGAGGGCAAAAGAGATTATGCCCTCTGACTCCTCATAGAAATCATTCTTAAGAGTAAGTATTATTCACAATTATTTCTGAATACTACATGTTCTCCACCGGGTCACATTGCATTTTATTTAAGTCAAACTCTCAAATTTGACTCTTGTATTGCAACATTCCTTTGTTTTAAGCTGTTGTGTTGTTTATTGGCTGTTTTCATGATCATGGGCTACTTTTGCCCCTTTTTGGTACAAGTCACAACTGCCAACAGATTGCCTGCTATATGACTGTGAGAAAATGTTGGCATGAAGAAGAGATTGTTGTTCCTTAACACTTAACACTTCCGGGAAATGGAACTTGGCAAACCAAAGTAGATGCATCATATTTTATTTAGGGGGAAGACGTTTCGAAGATTCAAAGGCTTTAAGATCACCAAAATTTGCGAATTCTTGAGATCACCTCTAGAAACACATTGTAACTAACTATTTTATTAGTTCAAACAATACATCTGCTTTAATATGCATAGTGTAAACTCTTTATCCTCCACTGCAGAAAGCTAGTCTTCCTAGCTTTGGGTGTACCACCAATCAATGCCGAAGAAAATAAATGGCACTCATACCTGTGCCGTGGGTGTGCCTGTAGGTATTGGTACCTTTGTAAATGCCAGCCAAAAGTGCATTAAACAGCTTTGTGCTGCAGTATTTTAGCTTCCAAAACTGCATTTTTTTCCCAAATATTTTAGATGCGCTCTATTATAAAAACTCATGAATAGCCAAATTTTCCACGAGTAATTAGGAAAAACCCATAATTAGTAATCTGCAAATAGGTGGAGATCCCTAGTTGCTTCTGTCAACCTTTTTGAGAAGCTTGACTTGTTGATTTTTTTTCTTCATACTCTCCATTTTCTCCTGGATCTTTAACATGGTGAGGCTTGTAGATTCTCAGTTGAAGCTGATTTTATTCAGAAATTTCTCTGAGCAAGTCACAATTTGACCTTGGGGGTAAGGTTTGCCACCACATCCACTCCAGGGAAGATTGGGGCTCTGAATGTTTTCCACTTGCGGATAATCTGTCTAAGTGCAGAAATACACACTTTAAATTGTTTTAAATGGATTTATAACCCCCTTTCAAATCCATCAGGCGCAACAATTGCTTTTTCTAAGGTCAACATTGATGAATTTCCTCCTTGGAATGTGTTAACACTCACCTATTCGCTCCAAAGCATCAGCTGCTCTGAAGAAAATAGCTTTACTGAGCCTCTACTTTTAGAACCTTGCACAACCAGATCAAGTTTATGTTCTGATGCATAAATACAAACCTGGCTGTATGTATCAAGTCTCTTATCTGAAGCAGGAAAGTATTTCTTTATCTTCCTACTCATGGAACCACATTTTAAAATAACATGGTTCATTAGGAGACAAACTGTAAACAACAGGTTTGCGCTACTTGGCATTTGTGTTACTACCACAACAGTTGACCTGAAGAGAGAGGTAGAGCTGCGCTGTGCTGGCGAAGCGTGACTCGGTAAAATATGAGGACTCGGAGGAGGATGAGGATAAGGGTGATTACTGCTGCGCGCTGGAGTGGGGAAAGCGAATGATTTAGGGTCAGCAGTGCCAGAGAGAGGAATGAGTTAGTCTTGCAAGATTTAAAAGGAGAAAATATAATCAGCATGAGCTGTGGGTGGACGGGGCTGATCTGTGTCTCTTGAGCCTCACTGCAGGGTGGAGATGAGAGATGGAGGTGAGGAGGCTCAGTCCTCTGTGTGTGTGGAGGACATGAGGGCAGATGTTTTAATTACAAAAAATACTGTAGGAAAAATTCTTACACAAGGCGCAACTACAATCAGATTTAACTGAAGTTCAAAGACACAAACACACACTGCATGTTACGTTTTAGTTTTCAAGAACAAGCCTGGCTCAATGGGGCTCATTACCACACGCTGGTGTAGATTAATGTACAAGTTTCATAAATTTTCCAAAATGGATGAATGAAAAATACGCCTCTGTCAAATTTTAAAGTGACCTACAAGACCTGAAATATAGTTTTGCTGAAAAATAAAGAGCTTGCATAATTTCTTACTTGGTCAATGTACTTGGCAACTGTGAATAACAGTTATTAGAAGAGCCTTAATAGATGGCTTCAATCTGAGCTCACTCGATCCATCCATTATCTTTTATTTATTTTGGAGGTAATTTCCTAAGCAAATATCCCCAAGACTTCCCTCTCCCCAGCCTCTTGGGCCGGCTCCTCTGGGGAAATCCTGAGGTGTTCCCAGGCCACCCAGGAAATATTAGTCCCACCAGCATGTCTTGGGTCTGCTTCTTCCTCTTCCTTCCAGTGGAACGTGTCTGGAACACCTCACCAAGAGGCATTCTTAGCCCAAGCCATCCAATTGGTTCCCCTCAACCTGGAGAGACAGCAGCTCTACTCTGAGTCCCTTCCAGCTGGCCGAGCTTCTCACCATATCTCTGAGAGAGCCGAGACACCCTACAGAAAAAAATCTCATTTCTGTCTTTTATATCTGTGATCTCAGTTTTGGTCACTACCCAAAATGTTTGACTATAGATGAGAGTAGGAACGTAGATTGACCAAGTCAAGAGTCAAGTGCCTCGGCCTTTGACTTCACCACGACAGACCGGTAGAGAATCTGCTCTACTTCAAATGCAACACCAATTCTTCTATTGATCACCCTCTCAATTTTTCCTTAATTCGTGAAACAGGCCCAAATATACTTGAACTCCTCCACTTGGGGCAGGCCTCTTCCCTCTCTTGGCAAAGGCACTATACTCTTTTCCAGCTCAAGTACATGAATTTAGACCCTCATCCTGGCTCTACACACTGAGCTGTGAACCGCTCTAGAGAAGTCTAGAGATCCTGATTTGATTAAGCTAATAGGACAACATCATCTGCAAAGAACAGAGACGCAATCCCCTCAATCCCTTTGCTGAAATTGGGTCTATAAAAGTTATGAAAGGAACAGGTGGAAAGGGACAACCTTGGTGGAGTCCAAACTCGGCAGAAACAAGTCTGACTTACTACCAGCGATGCCCCGTTCAGCTGTTATTGTGCTGAATCTCACATATCATCATATTGAACACCGTTTGAACCTTATTGTGGATTTCATTAAAGATTTACAGTTTTGGGTTTCCCTCTGCTTTTTGTTGAAGCATAAAATGTACAATTTGTGTTGCTGAGCATTTTGTTGCCTTATAACTTTGAGGCCCAGTCCCATTACCTCTACTGCACTCAAGCTGAGTGCAGAATTCAAAACGGATAAATCAAAGAGTAGGAAAATGATGTCACACCCATTTCTTGGTCATGCACACATATGATAAATGTGTGTCTGAGATTTATTATCAAGATCAGAGAAACCACTGGGAGAAGACTACCGTATTTTCCGCACTATAAGGCGCACCTAAAAACCTTAAATTTCCTCAAAAGCCGACAGTGCGCCTTAT
>CAEGAF010117798.1:0-101606 GCA_903067075.1 Micropoecilia bifurca
CTCCAGTTTGGGGGTTTCTGCCCCGATGACCACAGGCACCACTGTGGTCTTCACCTTCCAGTTCTTTTCCAGTTCCTCCCTGAGGCCCTGGTGTTTCTCATGCTCCTTTTTCCTGATGTTGAAATCACTTGGTATTGCTACATCCACCACAACGGCTTTCCTCTGTTCTTTATCCACCACCACGATATCCGGTTGGTTCTCCATCACCATCTTGTCTGTCTGGATCTGGATCCTACAGGATCTTAGCTCAGTCATTCTCCACCACCTTTGGGGTTGTTCCCCACTTAGACCTCAGGGCTTCCAGTCCATATTCTGCTCAGATGTTCCTGTACACTATGCTGCCACCTGGTTATGTCGTTCCATGTTTCCCTGCCAGCATCTTCACCTGCTGTTATGTGCTGGACTGTCTCAGGGGCCGGACCTTGGACCACCTTGGGTCTCATCTGGTAGAGCTGAGCCTCTATTGCTCTGGTGTTTAGGGCCTGTTCCTGTGCAGCCAGGATGACGACAAAGCGCTTTGGAGCCAAACATCTCTACTAGGATGTGTTTCAGAAGTCCTCTGGTTTGTTCAGATGCAGCTTGGTAAACTTAAGTCATGCAGTTATGTCCGTTTTTCCCCCCTTATCCAGAAAGCAGTTCTTTTTTTGTGTTAATACACATCTGTATCCCTTAGTAACCCCAACAACCTGGGAATAATCTTTTTCACCAGCAAAGGAGAGACTTGAAATAACCTGGAAACAGCCTGACATTCTTCCCATATTGGTAGGGAGTAACACTTGCTGCTCTGAGGTCATTGCTGATGTCTTTCCAGCTTCACATTGTGTTAGCAAGTATTTATACTTCAGATCAGCGGACCAAGAATACCATTTTCCCCATGTAAGAAGACAGACAGTTCGACTATTTGGTAAACGGATTTATAACCTGTTCCCAGACTGACGGGCAGCAGCAGTTGCATCTTTGAGGTTACTGCTGATGTCTTCCTGTGTTGGCATTGTATTTACACAGAGGAAACCTCCATTTCATTACTGATTAACAGGCTTCCAAAATGTGGTCACAATTGCTGTTGAGCCATCAATCCTGGATGTTCCTGTTTTCTCTTAAATCCAAAAGAAGTCAGTCTAAACTTGCTTAGTTTTTTTTCCCTCATGTCTGTAAGGAAACCTGTTTTCTCATGACATTGGCAGTAAGTTACTTTGGAAGAATTGAGAATATTAGAAAATATTTTACATTTTATTATGTTTCTCTGTATGAAAACGCTAACAAATTCATAAAACTGTCCAGTGCACTTACATCAGCCACAATTCAAGAGTAATGTATATGCTTTTCTAAATAACATCCTCTTTAACTATACTCCCCTTTAATAGAAAGCACATTAACCTTCATTTAAAATGCCATGGCAACATGATGTTTTTACAGACAAAAAAAAAAAAAAAAAAAAGTTGTGAAACAACCGGCGTAGCTCCCACGGGACCAGTCCGCCCCAGAAACGGCACCGAATGTCATGAGAAAGAAGGAAAGACGCGGGCTAAATATGGAACAAAAGGATCCTTGGTGGCTGCGATGACGACGACGATCTCAGGGTTAAAGATTCCCTCAGTAGGAGAGAAGAACAAACTCCTAAAAGCTGAATTAGCATTCCTGTCAATCACAGCCTTGGCTGGAGACGCATGCACTAAGCAAAGCTCTGATTTAATATCCCCCCCCCCTTCCCACCGCCTCCTTTTGTACCTGGGCCCCAAACTCTATCAGCATACTGACAGAAATATGAGGTGGGAGCAGAGGACAAGAGAGCAGGCGAAACGGGGAGCAGGGACAAAAAGGAGAAGCGGGAAATGAAAAACGGGAAGGAAAGGGTGTGCACAATAATGGAAAAAGGAGTAATCTGCAGATTTTATCACGGCCAACTTTTCCTGTACAAAATGATGTGCAGCCACGGTTAGGAGCTGCAGCCAAGTGCGTTTGCCGGTGTATACCCTTCAACAGATGTCCGTTTCTAGGGAGACCAAACACAGAATGTAAAGGAAACAACATTCGAGACCACAAGGTGACATCTTACATATTTATAGCGAGAAGTATTCACACCTCTTGAACTTCTACATTTTGTCGACGTTACAGTCACGTTCTGCGAGTGGAACTTTTATGA
The DNA here is from genome assembly GCA_903067075.1 of Micropoecilia bifurca. NCBI lineage: Eukaryota > Metazoa > Chordata > Actinopteri > Cyprinodontiformes > Poeciliidae > Micropoecilia > Micropoecilia bifurca. The sequence continues at coordinate 2,144 of CAEGAF010117798.1, forward strand.
TGTGTCGACACTTTGCAGCGCGATATTGTTACATGGAAGGAAAAATTATTTTATTTCTCTTCCGCCCCACAAATATGCACAACTTTATGTTCACGTGAAATCCTAAAAAAAAAAAAAATACATTAAGCTTTTTCTAACAACAAAAAAGTTTAAGACACAGCAGTTTGACATGAGTTTACAGCTCAAAATATAAGGCAATACAGCATAGGTCTGAGTGAGCTTTAAAAAAAAATCAACTGTCTGCAGACATAGCATCGCCATCAGTGAGCTTATTAGGGAGAAAAATGTCCAAATATTATCATTACAAGAAAATATCCCAGAAATGTCAGTGAAAATAATTTGGGAAATGCCCATGGGAAAGAGGTTCTTAAAGCCTCCGTGGCAACAGTGGGACAGAGCGATGCGAGGGAGGAAAGTGAAGAGAGAAAGGCTGCAGGGACGAGCGGGGTAGAGGAATTAAGGATGGTAGAGGGGTTGGGGGGGGAGTGAAGGGCGGGGCTTGGACTGGGCTGTCAGAAACGCTGACCTATTCCCACGCTGGTCTCGCTGGATCATTTCCCTTCCTACTGCCGGCCCACAGGACCACAGTCCACCCTCCTTGCGTCCCTCCAAGGATACACAACGTTAGCTGATACAAAGTCCCCCCCAAACGCATTTATTTCCACTCGCAGATAAACGTCGCAATGAATTCCTGAATTACTGAAAGCTTTCAAAGGGGTCCAGCAGGTTAAGATTTGACACGCGAGGGTTAAAAAGCAAGGCAGCAGCCTCTCCGTCCACGGAAGTGTCCGTGTCCGTCCGTGTTCCTGTCAGAAGTCGAAGGTTTACGAAGCACGATCGGGTCATGTTTGGAGTGGTGTTCAGCCAGGGTGGGGACTGTTTGACATGGCTCATTCACAGGGGATGGGTGTTATTTCCTCAGCACTTCCTGGTCTCTCGAGGGGAGTGTCAGGAGAGGCGTAAAGAATGAAGAGGAAAGGGTAGGAGTAGGTCAGCAGAAAGAAAGCCGCATCTGAATGGTGAGAAGATGAGGGAATAGTTCAGCGTTTTCTCATTTCAGACTTGTGATCATTGAGACGCTCCACTAAAACTGTCTTGAAGACAAGCTGCCTCATATTGCTAGAAAATGACTTTTCAAAAAGAAAAACGCTTATTGGAGTAAGTTTTGGCCCCCTGTTCCCTTCAACAAATTGTTCTTCAGCAGAATTATGAGCAAGTGTGCTCGCTTGAATTTGAAGCAATCCAACATGTGGATTCCATCAGGGTGCGTCTCTGTTAACACATTGTAGGACTCGTGGTATCCCTAGTCTTTTATTGTCCAAAAAATAAAAAATAAAAAATTGTGGGTATTCTAAACCATTGGAAGGAAGATTTATCAGAGAGTACGACTATCCGCCACTCTTCTCCAGTACAAGTTTGCACATCCTTCAGGATTTCAAACAGTCTTTGACATCATTGTCCATCAAGACCTAACATCTGGACTGTGGCAACACAACATTATTGGACATTTGTGATTATTATTAAACATTTACTCTATTTTTATGTATAATTTTTCCAGAAAGATTTAATCTACCCTTCCTTTTAGCCTAGCATAAAGGTACCCAACTAGCTTTGTTTTAGCTTGAAATTTCTGAAAATTAAGCTAATGCTGACACACTTCATTACAAAAACTAAAAAAAAAATCAGGTTTTATAAATAAAAAATAGCATCTTATCCAAAATTTGATGAAAATCAGTTATTTTTACTTTTAACAGAACATATGCCACTATTTTGTAACACAGAACTCATCCAGGTTAAAAGTAAATAACTAGCTAATGAAAAACTAATATTTTTTCTTTGTCAATGTGAAGGAAAAATAAATCCAAGACAACACCAGATAAGCTTGAGAAAATTTTTCATATGCTATAAAGTAAGAAAATTCTCCAAAGATAGATAATTAGCTGACTTGTTAGCACAAAGCTAACAGGTAGCTTTGCTAGCTAAACATGTTGAAAAATTAAAAACAAGTAGTTTTCTGGTTTTCACCAAAAATTTGGTTAAAAACAGGTTTAACATACAAGCAACAGAATATGCAATCAGAAAATGAACAGCGTAAAAACTACACATCTAAACACATCCCAAACTAGCCGTCTGTACAGCAAAGTTAAAATTCTACCAGACTCTAGAAAAGTTTGTAAACTTAATTTGACGATTATTAACTTTTTATTGACTCGGGTATGCTTCTACACAAAGAAAGACAAGTTTCAGTCAAAGCTGCATGGTTTCAGAATCTAATGAGAAAATTCCATGTCTATGAGCTCTTTGGAGACATTCCTGTCCGAGTGTTTCTTGCTGAAGGGAAACATACTCCGGCACTGATGAGTAGAATTGATTGGGGAATTGAAGAACACGAGCGTGTGAGAAAGCTTTGAGAAATAATATGCGGACGTCTGTGGCTTTATTAAATAAACCTGAGAAGTAAATCAAAGCCCTCCGTGCACCTCTGTCTCAGCAACGACTTCCATACAACCAATGGAGGCTGATGCGAAACAGAACAGGAAAGACTTGGCTGCCTGTCTTCCAAGCCATACATAACAAAACATGGATTTAACATGAAAAAAAATCTTGAACGGAGCTTGTCAAGCTTTCATCACCTCTGGAGGTGAAACACGCACAGTGAAAATCTACTCCACGCAGGAACTCGCCCCACACAAAGCACAACGTGATCGAGTGCAGCATGCAAACACCCATTGACCACACTACTACTCACACTCTACCGCACAAACAATAGCAGTGACCAAGCATGTAATAAATGGAGAGCTGGCCAGTAAACACATAATAGCCAGGAATTTAGCATCCCATTAAATGGCCCCACATTCTTCCTCAAAAAATCTCGGAGCTGCAATGCCTCCCTACTGATTTGTTTTTACCTTTTGTCATCATCAAACTAATTCCCTGAGTAAATAGAAAAAAAAATACTGTTTTCAAATAATTATTTAATTTATTTCAGGTGAAAAAAAGCTAATAACTGTTTGTGCCATTCTTCAGAGAAACAACTGGCATGTAGGGTTTGGAATGACTGGCAGTGGCTGTTTAGATCTTTGAGGAGAAACTATGGCCCACTCTGCCTTTTTAATCTTTCAGAATAAAATGCCTGTTTAAGTTTCTGCTACAGCACCTCAATCGGATAAAAATCTGGCCTTCCACTGTTTGTGGTTCTTTCAAAGTGTGCAATTTCACGCAAAATGCAATGCGGACACACACTTCCCAAAAGGTTTTGATTCTGTCTCGTCAGTTCACTCAAGATGTTGCTGAAAATCTTGGAGCTCAGCAAGATCATGATGAGGGTTTACATTCTTTTTTTTTTGTTTTCACGTGCGGTTATCGCCCTGCATGTCTACCCAAGAACACCGATCTTGCTCTAGACGTCGTACTTGGTACTGTTTTGACCTTCTGAATGAGTCCCTTGATGTGCTCTGGGAATAATTTAGGCAGGCTAGCGTCTCCTTGGATGGTTTGTCACTCATCCATTTTTATCCATTCATGGTTCCTGCTGTGGTTTATTTCAGCCGTAAAACCTTTAAAAAAATGCTCTCTAACATTTTCCAGACACGCAATAGATGTCAATAACCATTTCTTATCTGCTCATGAATTCTTTAAATTGGGACCTGATGAGTTGCTTTCTGGCGTCTCTTCTATCTCATGTCATAATTTCCCGATTCCCTGATCTAACAGGTATAAGGTAAGGCGAGGTAATTTTATTTATATAGCACATTTTCAGCAACATTTATAGCCTTAGTGTGTGGCTAAATTTCCACAAAGGGCGAGATAAATTGCAGCTTTTTTCCCCTCTTGATAAATGAAATCATTTGATAGCTGCATTTTTGTTAACACTGTGGAATAATAAGATTAGTTTGATGATCTAAGACAAATCTGTTGAACTAAGTAAGGGGGAAATACTTTACAACAACACTATAAATATGGCTTGCTTTAATGTATTGCCAGAAAACAAGAGATCTGTGTTGCCTGATACATACAATCATGGACAAAGTATAAATGAATTCCCAAAAAGCTTCAACGTTTTCTCACAGTTGACCCTTTTGATCTCTTCCACTGCCTTTTCTTTTAGTCTGCTTTTTCTGTCCAACTCCATCTCCTCTATAAACATAAACACTTGAAAAATGTATAAATAATTCTAAGCAGTGCACTGAGAGAAGGGGGGCAGGGAGCTGTGAAACCATTAAGCTTCACTTAAATCCGCTATTAAGAGTGCATCTGACGAAATGAGGCATGAAAGTCTAAGAGGTGGAAATTGAAAGAGGCCCTCAAGACATTACTTCTGCATAACAGACAAAAAGTGGTTGTAGAGATCTTGAATCTAAAAACCTGTAATTGAATGAGGAGTGCTACCCTCGCCATTGTTTTCGGCTTTCAGAGCGATCCCCGCTTACCTTCGCAGAGGAAAACCAAACACAAGCGCACTGTGTCTCTAGAAAATCCAACATCGACACATTTTGATTCAGACATATTTTATCCTCTTATGCAACAAGTAAATTAGCAATAGCTGATCAAGGTTGAAACATCTGGCTTTTATTCACAGCTGTCCAAATGAAAACAGGCAGAAAACCAAGCGCAAAAGCCTTGACGACTGTAATCATAGATAAGGAGCCCATCTTACCGCTACAACATGCTCTCCCAGGATACATTGTTTGATATCTGATTGCTAAAGCATGCAAATGCTCAAGTAAAGTCATTTTTAAAAAGTAATTTAAAATAGTAGGACATCACTCTGTCCATGTTGGTAGGCAGAAAGTTAGCTGGCACATTTTTTGAAGAACCTCAAAGGTTGCATGAAACAGGTTTTTCCACCTACAGAAAGACCCAAATATGAAAAATTAGGTTGATATCATATAATTGGCACAGTATTAGCAACTAGCATGTCAGCAATGCAGTATTTAGTCTCTGTGGAGAAGTAGAAGTTTTGATCATGTGTTTTTGTTGTTGTTGACTAAATTCACAGCATTATTTTGCGCAGAATATAAGCTCGACATCCTTTAATCTACGCTTGTGACTCTTATTTTGAAGTAATAAAGGAAATAGTTCTTTTGCAGACTTAAAAGGCCAAAAACCATTATTAAAGCAGTAAAGCAGCTTTGGTCAGATTTAAAACTAATTTTTTAAATTTTGCACTAAATTCAAAGCATCACCAAAACATTACATTTTATCAGGTGCAAAGTAGAATTAATTTTAACACCAATTTGAAATAACTGTGCCTTACATGTTATCTCAAGTGTACTGCAGATTTTCCTTTGCACATAAACAATTTCACCTTGAGCAGCTGGCCTCACGCTTTACTAAAAAAATAAAAAAACAACTCGCATATTCATAATGCCTCAGAACGAATTTTCAGAGAAAAACCATATAAGCGTTCTGTAGAGTTCAACCCGGTGTCACTTTGTTTTCCATAAGTGATGCTGGTTCTAATATAAAGGCTTCTAAGCAGCAAGTGACCTTGGATGGTTATCTGCATCCAAATCAGACTTTTCCTTAGTGCTAAAGATGAAGAGACCTTTTAGAAAACTAAAAAAAAAAAGAGAGTCTAAACTCTTTCTTGTCACACTTTGTATAAAACCCGCGCAATAAAAACGCCTTTTAACTATCGTTTTGATTAGTCCACTTTAGCGGGTTGTGGCTGAATCAATTTGCAGAAGCCAACTTTAGTTTAATCAGTTTCTTCCACTAAATAAAAGAGGGTTCAAAAGGCCATAGTATCTGGGAGAGAAAATTGGAAACAGGGAGGCAGGGCAAGATTGAACATTAAAGGTCATCACAGAGCGTATCAGATTTCTTATCAAGCCTTTCTTCTTCCTGCCTGCTTTAGGGAAAGCCAATATCTGCTGAGTGATGTTTTTAAAAGACCTGGCTCCTGGCTAACGTCCTCCCCTAACTTGGCGTGAGCATCAGAGGTGGTGTGCAGAGAATTAACAACCAGGGAATCGTCGCACAAAAGAAACTGTTTCCAAAATAAAAAATCCTAAGCGACAGCAGATTCCCCTCTCTGAAGCGCAGGTGTTATTTAAGCCCACGGAGAAACGCCTGAATTAAAATACATATATTAAAAGACACAACCCAGGACGTGTCTCACCGCTCAGCCTCCAGGCGCATCTCCTCCCGCTTTTGCCTCCTCAGCTCCCGGCGCCGCTCAAAGTCCATGTCCTCCATGATGGTGCTCTGCAGAGACATTATCAAACGGATATGTTCATTTGCTCGCTTTCTGGCCAGGAAGCAGGACGGAAAAGCATTCATTTACAGCTCTGACCTCATTTATTGGCACCACTGGAAAAAGAAAAAAAGATGTACAAAAACCTCAACAGCAGAGGGCTAAAGCTCCAGTCAGTGTCCCGTATGTTTTGGAAGTGGTTCTGCTCCAACTATTGTCTTATTGCAGTTACCCATGCAAAAAATGTCTGATTGTTGTTATGGAAACTTAGAAGAAAGATTGTAGATATTACTATGCCTGTTGTATTACGCAATAAATCAATTAATTGCATGATGAATAAAAAAAAAGTTCAATAATTTCCATTATCATTTTTCTCTCACTTTCTTCCAAAAACTGGATGACAAAACTTGAGTCTCACATCGGTCTCATGTTTGCACAGCATCAATTCTGCTTAAAAATTCTTCATGATTCATTTTATTCGTCATTTCACTTGTTTTCTTAATTTATTTTGGATATTTAAAATGTCTTCCAGTTGCTGTTTTAAATATTCGTCAAAATTAACATTTTATTGACCTCTAAGATTGTTTTCTTGCATCATTAAGCCATTACATTTTACTAGAAAGTAGTCTCAAAATAACATTACTAATTATCACAATCATTTCTGGGACAAGTTATAATTCAGCTAAATGTATTATTGTGATAGGCCGTGGTATTACATATATTTTCTTGTAGCTATTTAAAAAGATCAATAAAACTTTATATATGCAGCACCAGTAAAGAAAAAAATTGCAAACGCTTAAAAAACTAATTAAAAAAAACTAATTAAATATACAAAAATATAAGCAAAGACATGTTTTAAAATGTTTTTAGTTGGTCTTTAAAAGGAAGCCACTGAGTCGCTAGAAGCTAAGTTAAATTAGCATGTTTGCTATGCTAAGTTCATTTAAAGGGAAAAGAGAAGGAATCCATTAACAGCAATGCATTCCTAAAATAAAATATGGATATTTTACATTTATTTTAAAGGCTTTTTAAACGTATTTGCCAGAGTTGTTTTCAATTCATGCAAGTGCCGGCCCAGATAATGCTTCCTTTTCATGTCTAAGTACTACACTGGACTTAAACAGCACGATGTGCAACTTTAATTGCTACCTCTCTCAATGGGGTTATAATTTTGCACACACAGCTCTCATTAGTCGTCAGCAAGCTGAGGAGCTAACCTGAAAAAAAGGAAGAAAAAAAATAGCATATAACTGAGCACAAAAACAAGGGAGATGGAGAGAAAGAGAGAGAGAGAGAGAGAGAAGATGAAGCCAGGACAGGATGTTAACATCATCAGTTTGGAGTAAATCTAAAGAAAAAAAAAAAAAACTGACTTGGTACACGACCGGCTGTGAGGCCTGAGACCACCCAGGAGCCGTTGAGCTTTCCATCATATATCTATGATTCTTATGAAAAGACTAACTGGAATGGAGCAAACTAGAACCAGGGGGCTACATGTAAACTGTGGCTTAACACCTATTTTAATAAAGTGTGACAAAAAAACACGGTGCTCAGAATAAGATTCTTAAAACAGACTTAAGCCTTAAAGGAACTGCATCGTACCTTGAATTAGCCTCCAACGTCTGTTGTTTTTGTCCCTCACACCATACCAGTAACTTGTAACAGTTTGTCCGAGCAAAAATGGAAAGCAACAACGTCTCCCAAAGCTGGAATCATTTGACAGAGAAAAGCAAACGCCTTATGGTTCCTCCTTCCCTCCTAGCTGTCCCCTCCCTCTTTCTGTGCTCCCGTCTCTGATCCAAAACTTTTCCCCCGTGTTGTTTACAGACGTGTCAGAGCTTGGTTAAACTTTGTTTTCCTTATCAGCTTCCTGTATGATGCAAGTTATGGGTTTATATCTTCCCATTTGTGGTCCCACATTAGACATTGCCATCCAGGTATAAAAGCAAACAGGCACGTAGAAGAGGCGTTATAGAATTTCTGTGCTTGCACATACTAATGGACCAGAAACGGATGCATGCATGTGAAAAGCACCTGCAGACTCTTGCCCACCCCACACCCTAAAGGGCAAAGGGTTGCATTGTCGACCCTTTACACGCAAGCCTGTAGAGTAAACAAAAACCATGCCTCTGTACGGCTTTACTCTAGTCTTAAGAGACGCCCTAATATAGAGTGAGGAGTCTACGTTTAGCTCTGCATTTGGAGTTATTTGTGAAAACGATGAGGGTGGTTAATGGCCGGTCACACCACTGTAATCAAGAAACGAGACGAGAGCGACAACCACCAAACCTGACAGAACCTCGCCGTCCTCATCGCATACCATAAACCACCAAACGCCCAGGGAGGGAGAGCGTATTAGCAATGTGAGCACGCAAAGAATATAAATTTGGGCTTATTATTACACATAATGTTTGATTTATGCAGCTGAGGTGCAAGCCTGTTTGCTCAATGTGCACAGTTTTAAAAAATGACTTAAAGACCTGTCATTTATCGACAGATGGATGCAACAAATACATCGTAAGTTGATTTGTGATTCATGTTGTAAAGTATTATCGAGTAATAAACAAGGGGAGAGGGAATAAAAGCATTTAAAAAACTTTTTATGATTATAATATATGTATTGTTCCTAATTATTGCAGCTATTAACTTTGGCTTAGCTCTATTTTCTTCCCCATAGAAAGTTCCCCTGGCTCAGTGCTACCAAAAGTCACAATTAAGTGTAATTAGCTGGGCTTTATTGCATGACCAACCGAATTTGACTAACACCAAGTAATATGATCTGAACATTGAATATGGCAATGTGATTGGATTGTACTGAAGTCCCTTAGGATTAAATTTGCTCTAAAATAAACTTATCAAAAGGCAGTGCATACGACTGTCCCTTTGAGGAATCACCTGGGTCCCTAGAGAAAGGGTCTTTAGTGCAACCAAGCGGTGTAACTGTTGTGTGCATCGCTGAAGGGACCACCCACACACTGCAAAAAGCTAACAAAGGCATAACGTCGAGGCAGCCAGAGTAAACATTTTGTCACATTTTGAACCTGCCCATGCCTGTTAGCAGTAAAACATCTCTCTTCTCCATCTTTGTCCGTTTATTCCTATTCAGTGCCATCTACCCACTCCTCGCCTCTCCTTATTTCACCCCGTCTGCCTTCTCTATCTTACTATGAATAATGGCTTTTTTACCAGTCAAACTACTAGCCGTCGAGGCCGCCAGACCCTGGCACATAACCCACCATCTAAGTGGCAGCCTCTTGAAAGCCCTTAAGACCCAAGCTGATACGATCCTCACATTCACTAGGATTACACATCATGACTCCACACACCGAAAGTCTTGAGTTGAAACAATAGAACATTGTTGCTCAAATGAGGCACCACCAGAGAAAAGGGAAGAGGCTGGATTGGGAAAGAAAAAATGGCTTCGGGTTCTGCTGAAATGCTCCCAACATTGGATAACTTCTATCACAAGAGAAGACTTGCTATCTTCTTGCAATCTCTTCACAAACACATTAATCTTCAAGGTAGAGTCATAAAGTTATGTGAGGAATGTTATTTCACCTTTGATTCTAACAGACGGACTTTAAAGAGACTCCATATTTCTTATTTCACATGCCAGTTCAACAAAGCTCCTCTTCTTTGTGTGTGCAGGCCCTGTTTCAGTTATTGAGCAAAAGGGGGTTTACGTTGAGACGAAGTGGATGAGCAAAAACCAGCATTACCTCTAGTTATGGAGTAGTAAAATGTTTTTAATTGCATTAAAGAGTGTTTTTACACCTGTTTTTACACAACATTTTCACCTGGTGTGGTTCACTTTCATACTGCAGTGTGCCAAATGATTCAAACCAATTGAAAAACCTGCCCCATTTCCCCCCTCGCCTGTAGAGGCGCTGCACCAAGAACTACTGAAGGAAACAACATGAAAACCTCCAATGACAACATGAACATAAACTTACTTCTTCACAAAGCACAATCACAATTAAGCAGTTGTAGGATTTCTCGCTTGTCCTGCTAGCATTAGACTCGCCTTTGTTTTGGTTACATTGACCCAGAATGCCTTGCGCTATAGTTCGCTTCCTGCTTTTGGAGCGGTTTCTAACCAGCAGTTTCTAACTTGGCACTCACATATGAATTCAGATTGTTTCACTTTAATTGAACAAAAACCTAGGTTTTTAAGTGGACCAAAGTTCCCTTTTTTGGTAAATATCAGAGTTCAGTTAGTCATTCACACCTCCCCAAACAAACCAGACTGCTGCTCGATTAAAGTGGCCTAAACAGGACTGGTGTGAATGCACCCCATCATGCTGACAGGATAAACATTCAGACAGTATTTTTACTTTAGGGTGGATTGTTCAACAGGGATGCAGCTATGTACTTGCTCAGTACACATTAGGTAAGTGAGGAAAGAAAAGCTTTGGATGTTGTTCTGAGTTCCTTGGTGACCCCTCTTGGGTTACTCTTTTGGACACTTTCTCTGGAATTTAAACTATAGAAACAATGATGGAAATTTCAGTTCAAATTGGAGTTCCTCTGCAGGAAAGCAAGAGTGCACTAATTACTAAAAAATCTACAACCCTTCAAGAGAAAATGACTGAAGTATATATACATATAAAAAAGGCTGAAGAGGAAGAGCAGGGGCAGGTGCTCTTTCTCATTTCAAGCTGAGAAAGTATAATTCAGTAAAGAAAGAATGATCATTTTATGGTTATTTTATCACACAGATAAAGCCTCGGTAGTAAAATAAGGAAGACGAGGCGTAATGAGAGGAAGACACTTCATGCGGGTAGGTAGTGCGCTGTAACAGCTGTTTTGGCCGAGGCTCCGGGGACAGTTTGAGTTGGGTAAATGTATCATTTCTCGCAGAGGTAAGGAGTCTCCTGAGAGTAGTCTCAGAGCTGTTAAAATAAGTGTAAAGGGGTTTATATATCAAAATGCGAAAAGTCAAATTCTTTTCAAAGTAAAATATTTTAATTGATAAGTCTCCCCCCAGCCTTTTGGCCACAAATTCACGAGGCCAATTTAAATACAATCTGAAGCAACATTGATATATATACAGACCCAGAATCTGTACATTCACACTTTCTTAGCTTATATAGTTTTTTTAAGAGACTTTATTTCTTCATTAACACCTGAAATGATAAAAAAATCAAGACACAGTCCTATACTCTTTTCTTTCTAATTTGTTGTTTGTGTTAGCTTGTTAGGTTTAGATTGCCTAATGGGTTTAAGCTATTTTAGCTATTCACAGACAGTTAATACTATTCATTACACAGCTTACTTCATTGTAAAACTGTTATTTCTGTGCTTTGTCTAAATTTAATTTTAAAAATGTATCACACCGTGTGACTTCCACGTAATGTCGAGCTCTACTTTTAGTCCAACAACTCAGATTCCTAGCTACATTATGTTAGCTTGAAATCCTTGTCAGTTTGTTTATCATAGCAACCAGCTAATTCATTAGAAAAATGTAGATGTAATTTTTTTCCTTATCATAAAACTAAATGTTTTACCTGAATTTCAACTCATCACATGTTGTGAATTGCTGTGCTGTGGTTTAATCATTATGTCAAGAAGGCCAATAATTTTTGTTTCAACACTTCAACCCACTGAGCTACATTCACAATCACATTGTGTTGGGTTTTAAAATCTTTTACAAACATTTTTTTATTCCTTATTAACATTTAAATAATCAGTATTCAAACAACGGTTCCAATATTTCTTATAAAACAATAACTTGCACTACATTTTGTGTCAAAACTCTACTGCCTTTGCTCAGAGTTTAATTCTAACTTTCCCACACAAACTTCTCTTACTGTCCTTCCTGCTTCGACCACAACGCCACAGCTAAACCAACAGCTGCACACTCTGCATAGCTAAAATATGAAGAGAGGCGGGGATGGTTGGCTATGAATTAACTCGAGTGCTCAGCTTAATTTACAGGGTTTAAGCATTCGCTGGAGCCAAACTTCTTTCTTGATTTGTCATAGCGAATGTCAACCACAAACCTTTGCTCCCAATGCCAGGATCCTCAGCTGCAACCGTACTTTGTACGCAACATATGAGGTGGCCAACTGCATCAGCACTCAGCTTGGCCTCACTGCCATCTGCTTTCCGCATACATTCGCTCTTCTTCCAAAACAAATTTCAGAAGCTTCAGTTGAAATGGGGAAAATTTTCACCAAGCGTGAGCCTACGGCATTTACAGGCAAACCTGAGAGGGTAATGCCAAAGCAAAGTGAAACGCAATCATGAATGCCCGAGGCGAATTGTCATCAGGATCTAGTGATTAAAACGCAATTTTCCATTAAATCCTTCTTCGGTTTCCTCTGTGCTGACTTAAGCTGATAAAAAAAAAGATCAACCAGCGAGGGAAAACTTCACATCAGGATGAAGGTTAAAGATGTCAAGTTTCCATTTGGTGAGGAAAAAGGAGACTCCTGCATTCCCAGACAATGGTTCACATTCCACAGCACCTCTCTGTGCCATGTGAATCATATGTGCTGAGACAGGCGGACTGGGGTTTATCTTCTCACACACACACAGCCAAGAAAGTCTCAATGGAATACCGCGGAGGCTTTATTTGCTGGACAAAACTAGCTGGGGTTAAATTCAACACTCAATCAGTGGCCTAGAAGACAAACGGCACCATGATCCTAACAATAATGTGGACAATTTTGGGGAAATTAGCTGATCTGATGTTCAAATGTTGGGTTTGTTTGCACTCATCTGCTCTAAGCCAGATTGGGTTTCCAGTTTTATCATGTTTTGTTGTACAGACCTTCCAACCATGGCCTAAAACATTAAGACAAATTATGGTTAAAATTACGCAAAGTGAGGTCCAACACACTGGAGATATCCTTAAAAGGACCATGAAAATCAGCTGTTCCTATTTTGGCGCCATCTAACTTTCCCAAGGCGAACTCTTTGATAAAACTGATGTTATGAGGAACAGTTCTTCCAATTATTTGTCAAGTTAAGGAATTCTTCTTGGATGGAAATTTGTAGTTACATACCTTCTTAAGCACTGCCTTGATTGAAACAGATTATTATTATGTATCACTTTAATCCTGTGTTTAAGTGCGGGAAATAATTCAACCTCACTTTACATGCTGTAATCTTCTGTATATTTAGATTGTGACTCACTTTTCTTTTGTGGAATATTTTTTCCTCCTTCAGTTTTTGTGTTCAGAGACATCATGTTTCTATTTCTTTTGGAGACAGCTGAAAGAAACTTATTTACCTTTTCACATTTAGCCACAATAAACCACACAAGCAATGCAGTTTACTGGAATTTTACGTCAACGACTGGTAGTGCATATTTGGGAAATGGAAAGAAACGAACACAGTTTTACCATTTCTATCAATTTTAAAAAGTGTGGAATCTGAAAACTCGGTTTGATGACAAAGACTCTAAATATACCCAGTATATAGAGCTACAATGCAATGATTAAGGCAATGAAATCACAGTTGTCATTGCAATACCCATATATTCCAGACTGTAGTTATGATAAACTGCTTGAATTCAGTAATTCTTAGAATTACAGCTATGCGGCATTTATTGTGATGATGCCAAAAGTTTTTCAAAGCTAGCAAAGATTTTTTTTTTCTTTTTGCAAAATCATCCATCATTGTTTACATTCAGAACACAAACACTGCTCAAAAATTAAAATCTAGCCATTATCAAATAGCATAGTCACATTAATTAGTGAATTTAAACAGCACATATTTATGGTAGGAAAACTAACGTTCACAAAGAGTGGTGGGGCAATAATGAAGGAAAAAACATAAAACAAAGGAAAATGCAGGTTAATTGTATTAAATCATTGGGTAGCTGATATTTATATCCAAGAATATTTATGCGTTTAAAGGTCCCAGTCAAAGCGTAGACTTAAATCTAATTGTGGCAAAACTAAAAGCCTCCCTACAGCATGATACATCCTTTACACTGAGGAGTGTGTGTGTTTAGGTTAATATTTGGTGTCAATTTTCAGGCGGACCTAATTTACAAATCTGGTAACTTCAAATTTTCCAAGTTTTATTTTATGCTGAATTTGTGTGGGTTTGTTACATAAAATCTCATAAAAATTTGGGGTAAAACTATGACAATGTTAGCGATATAAATACTATCATAAGCACTGTTTGTTATTGTGTTCCTAAGCACCACGCCCAACACTGTTATTCTTAAACTCCAATAACAATTCACTATTGCACAATATTCATCTTCTGAATCTCAGAGTAGCTTCTTTATTTAAACTATTCACAGTATCACCTCTTAACTATATTAAACTGCAAAAAAAAAAAAAAAAAGCAACGCTTTTTAAAACTAAAGCCAACTCTGAAACCTCATTTAAACGTCTCCAAAGTTTGCCACCGACCCAAAATGATAAATTCCTATTTGTCAGCTGCTGATCCGATTCTCCAAATAAAGTGACTGTCCAAGAGCAGAAAATGAAGCCGCTGGCTGGAAAAAGCAGGTTATGAAACGCTGCCTCACTTTTAAATGCTGGTTTTAAGAGGGACATTTGCATTAGGAGTTGGATTCCTTCGGTCCGAATCATAAATAATCGCGCAGAGGAAAGTTCTCCATAGGAGAGAAACAAAATGCAATCCAATCTCCTTCTAGTGTTTGACTTTTAAAGGGTTTGTATCCCTTTTAAAAAGTGCAGTTTCAGATGCTACACCCACAATCAGGCTAAATTGGAGTAAGAGCATTCCAAAAAGTACAGATCCCACACAAAATAGGGATGTTTGTACAGCATCAAAAGGCTACTGCTCACTGGCAGTGCTCCATATGACCAAATATGGAAGGAAAAAATGCTGCCTTTTCCCGTAACCAAACTGGGGAAAAAAGGAAAAAAGAAAAAAAAAGAAAGGAGGGAAGGTTTTCTTGCATGCTGCATGCACAGCAAGATAGAGCTCTCACATTCACTACATAGTGGCCACAGCCTTGGCTTCCTCTCAAACACAGTGTGATTGATGGTGTTGTTGGACCCGCCGTGACACCTCTGTGTTTGGGCACGGTCGCGCACATGAACGCGAACACCTGCGCGACTCCGGGAGATGCGCGAGAGAGGAACGTCGATCTTTTCATGGTGCTGACATTTCATTTTTTTCTTCTTTTTTTTTTAAAATACACTCCAAAGCTTTTCTTTCTCCCTCTCTCTCACATATGAGCTCTCCACCCGAGTCTCTGCAGCCCCTCACATTCCTCTCAGTGAAAAAGCGACCGTCTGCAACGCCACAGTCCTCTTCTTAAGTTGGAGACAGCTTGTTTATCGGATTCCCCCCTCCCCCCTTTAGCCTTTCCCCCTCTCTGGCCTCGCTATGCAACATCCTCTTGCAACAAAATAAATGTCTGTGTGGGCATGCCATTTTACAAGAAACGTATTGAATTATCTGGAACTTTCTCTGTTTTGTTGTTTAAGTCAGCAGAAAACAAAAGTACACTCAGGCAGCACAGAGTCTGGCAACATAGATGAAAAATACTGCTAAACTTTTGTATTACACGAATCTGAAAAGACTTCAGCTGTTCAGGAAGAAACAATTTAAGCTAGTGTTCAGAAACACTTTAGAAATGTGAAGGGGTTCTGACACACTTCTAAAGTGCTTCCAGACTTTTCCACACTCAATTTCCCAGAGTTCTTAGTTTATACGGACCATGCTAACTGGAGTTAACAGATCGGTTTTCAACATTATTGTGCAAACCTCGAGGTTTGGACATGTAGGAGCCACAGAAAGAAGGGAGAAGTCTGACAGGTTAACGTTAGCTTGTTAGCATGCTTTAGGGGAAAACAAACAGACTTGTTTTAGCTAGCCGTCATGCTAACTTTGCTTGTTTCCAATGACTGTTTCTTACAAATGATGGCACTACCACAAACATTTCCAGTCAGCCAACTTCATCTTGACTGACGCCTCCACAACTTTTATGTGCGTCATACAAACTGAGGAAACTCTGCACTCTACTCTTTGGCGTCTTATTAAAACTACTTCATAGCGGTGCAGGTGTGTATCGCCATATTTTAGTGGTTTAAAACTGAGGTGTATTTTGAAAGCAGAAGCCAGCTCATGCCTGCTTGTAATAGTGATGCAACAATGCTGCCATGAGAAAGAGCTCCGACAGCTAGACGCAAATGAGCTGGAGAAGTGAACTGAGGACAACGAGAGATAGAAAAGGGAAGAGAGGGGATTAGGAAACAAAGATGTGAGGGAAGAGGGAATGAAAAGGAGAAATGAGGTTAAGAATAAAGCAAAAAGACAGGAGGGAAGCTGGTGGGACAATGAAAAATAAACAGAGGACATAAGGAACGCGATGACAACAAGGAAAGAAGTAGACAGGAAGGAAGGACACAGGGGAAGGAGGAAGAAAACAAGAAATATGGAAGGACAAAAGCTAGAAAGGACAAAAGGGAAGGAAGAAAAAAAGGAAACAAGGTATGAAAAAGGAAGGAGAGAAGAATGCAAGTCATGGAAATAAAAAGGGAGGTAAAGGAAGAAAGAACAATAAAAGAGCAACTAAGGGAAAACAAGGAAAGAAGGAATGCAAAAAATAAAGGCTAAAACAGGAACGTATGACAAGAATGGAAAAACAGAAGAAAGGAATGAAGGGAAGAGAAGGTGGTAAAGAAGCAAAAGCACCAAGGAGGAAGTAAAGAATGAGAGAAGCACCTGATGGAGTAATCAAGGAGGGTCATCGCATTCAGATAATAGGATGAACTCTGGGGTAAAGTCTGGAAATAGAAAAATTTTCCTCATACCGTTTTATTTCCATACTTATCCAGATCTGGAAAATCAGACTTTCCCAGTTTATTTCTACAACCAGAGACCCACTCTGGAAACTGAATCTAGTCAAAGATAAAATTTAAAAAAAGGCCAAACATTTTAAGCATCAATATATTAAAGACGAACATTTAATGGTTTTAGTTCCTCTTTCCTCTGAAACAGAAAAAAACCCATGTTGGCACTTGTTGCGTCCCTGCTGTCACATCCCTTCCTCTTGTCAATTTCCCGGAGAGCGGAAGCCTCGGCTCGCGCCTCCGGGACGGCCCGCGTTGACACCTGCCTTCCGTCAGAGTAAATGAGCCCCGGCCAGAAGTCTGCATCTGCACAACAGGACATCAATCTGCTACAAGTGAGCTGACCGAGGAGACCGGCGGAGCCAGAGTGCTGATATATGGCGAGTTTCACTGAAAGCACTGCTACTGCTGACACCGTGGCCAGAGAACAGATTATCCAGCTGATGGCAATAAAACAAAACTAAAACGTAAGAGGGTGAAATCGGACTTTTTTTCCCCTTGTTGTCCGCCGCTAAAAAGAACCCCTAGAGGGGGATCTACAGCAGCCCCACCGCCTCTGGTTTATTGGCAATAACATGACAGGCTGGAATCATTAAGTGGAACATAAAAATGTATTTCTCATAAAGCTTGAGAGGTTCCTTATGCGTTTCCCTACAGGAGAAAGTGGAAACAAAATGGATCTGCTGAGCAACTCTGACACGCTTCCTATAAACGCCGTGCTCTGGTCGCATCGGACAGGGAGGCGGCTCCCCCCGTCAGCCTGGAGAGAAATTACACTCCGGTGAGAAAGAAAAGAGAAAATCGGAAGAGCTGGGAGGGAGGGGGGAAAAAAAAGTATTGTAAGCAGTGAAGTGATTTATGAGGCTGACTCAAACCCACACAAAGGCAGAATGTCTTCCTATCATACCTTACATGGAAACATGCATGAGGCTGCAATGCATGATGCAATGCCCCCAAACTGTGAGAGTCTGCTGAAAACATGACAGCTGAGTGAAGACCCTGACACAGTATTGCCTTTTTTGTGCATGCCCCTTTTTAAAAAGAAATGAAAAAAAATCAAACTAGAAGACTTATTTATTTAAAAATTACCCTGAAATGCCATAAATCCTTATCTTCCCTGCCTTGTTTTAGAACACGAGTAAATCACGCGGTGGAATGCAATTTTTTTTTAGGTACTCTGCAAGCATTTTCAAGGGTATTACATGACAAGGTATTTTTCAAAATAAGGGTCTGCATTCCTGGAGAAAGATAGGAGGAGATTAAAGTGTGGGGGTGGGTGGCGAGTGGGGTGGTGGACCATCAAGATGACCTGACCAAGAAGGCCTATTACTCACACTGGGTGAGGAACAGCGGAGCAAGTACACAGTTCCGTCTTGCTACGAAAATGTTTTTTATTTATGTGGAAAGCCTATTGTACATGGAAACCTGATAGATTTGAGATCAAGACCCTTGCGACCTGTCAAGACCCGTATTGACGGCGGTATTCATCCAAAACTGGATGCGAGGAAAGAGATTCGGGCCCAAACTGCCACGTGGTAGATGTGCGCTGAAGGTTTGGGCGGCATCCAGTTTTAATTCCCTGCAGTCCCAACTCGCATTACACCTCAGCATACAGGATTACCATCTGTCCACAGCTGCTTGTCATTTTGTCACATACATTTTAAACAGCCTTCAGACATTTATACGATTCCATTTTTCTTCTTTCTAGATAGGAGAGCCAAATCACTTTTCATCAGCAGAACCGTCCAACTTGTAAAACGGAATATGACTAATAATATATTTGCCTCATCAGAGTTAAGCAGAAGAGTTTGCAAATTTTCCTCTTAAGGACTAGAACCAAAAATGTGCAATGAGTACACACTGAAGAGATGCATATTTTGAATCAAAAGACAGGGCTGTCGTTCAGACTTTAATAGCAGGAGCTCTGAAATGTCAGTCAGCTCTGCTTCTGCTCGTATTTCCATGGTGTGACCCGCTGCCTCCACGGAACCACTGAGGAAAAAGTGGCTTGTTTGATTTTTACCACAAGAGGGGGCTTTTATCACAACACGCCTTCAAAGAAATAACCTGTCAACTCTGCTTCTGCCTTTTCTTATTTTAAATCTGACCTCTTGCCTTTGAGGCACATGTTTCCACTCAAACCAAACTATCACCTTAAAAGCAGATAACTACAGGCTGCCGCCATCAAAAACAGACTCTTCTGTCTTGGCAGGCATTCTTCATCAACATCATTGGTGTTTCTGTCCGGCTGAGCCAGATTTCAGCCCAAACTGAGCCTAGTTTTAATGGAGGTTTCTTCCTGTTTATAGTGGTTGTTCCTCTCCACTGTTCCCTCGCAATTAACTTAATCCCCTGGTTTCTACATGTAGAAACTTTTGAGCTAATATGTCTAAATCTGCTTGAATACCTCTGTTGTATATATTTTGGGTTATTTAATTGGATCTCATACTTAAAACGACATCCAGTTGATATAAAAATTTAATACTTTGTGTGATCTGCTCAATATAATTCTACTTCAGCACATTTTCCTTTTAGCCTGATTACAGTCATCATCTTTAACAGAAGAAAGATTCATTGTGTATTACAGCATATACTTGTAAGATGTTGAATGATTTAAACCTCATCAAATTCAGTTTCAACATTTACCTGCACTACATATTTCAGTATCACCTTGATCAAATGGAAGGTCCATTCCACGAACTTCAGTTTTAAGGTGAGATAATTAACCATTTAGCAACAGTCATCAAATCTTCAACACTGCTCTAGAATCAGTGAAAGCACATTCTCTGAGTGGCAGTGAGCTCACTCCCTTCCCTTCCCGTAAGATAAAAAAAAAACATTCCACTTCTCATACCGCTGATCCTTTCGAGGCTGACAAGGCTGAACTTCACTCACCATACACGCTTTCGTTTTTGTGCATGACTGTGCTGACTGTTGTTATGAGAGCCAGCTTGGACACAAGCGGGTCTTCTGCCCCTGCTAAACCTCCCTTGAGGTGATACACTTAAGCTGGGGGTCTTAGGGTCTGGAACAAGCTCTGTACAGGTGTACTGACGCTTTAAGCTACAGAGGGCAGATTTCACACGTCGCTGCCTCCTGCTGTGTGACGGCAGCATGGAGCCATTAGACTGAAAAAGTATCCAAACATCTCTAACTTTTTTCACTTTTCACGCCGCAGTGATACAACAGCGATCCAGCTGTTTATACAGGGGTGCACCGACTGCCGTTTTATGGCCGGTCACCGATCTTTAAAAAGCCCGACCTGCTCATTCAAATTCTTGGCTGATACTAACTTTTTGAATCTGGAAAGTTGCTAAATATAGCAACAAAGTCAAAATGGGGGCCACTGACATGCAGAGGTGACCTGGTGTCAGTGGCTGATTTTGAGGCCTTTAAGGAAATTAAATCAATCTGTCGACTGATTGTTGAACCCACAACTCTTTTTTTTAATAAATATTTTGCACTAAAATCTAAAATAATTCCAATGTAGCTGAGGTGGTGGCACAATCTTGCTGTGTAAACCTGTCAGTCGTGCCAAAGATTCTTAATTGGATTCAGGTTTTGAATCTAGACTTTGAATGGGCCGTTTCCAGAGGTTATTAAACACTGCATTATGATTCTGGCATTTAGAAAAAGGTATTTTCTTCCAGTATTGTCTTCCAACAAACTTTCATGTCTCTGAAAACAAGAGAATACCAGAACATGATGCTGCCACCACCATGCTTCACCACACAGATGGTGCATACAGACGTTTTCTGACTTAGTGTTTAGAATCGAGGCAATTTATTTTATTTTTGTGCAATTTGTTGCACTTTATTTCAATCAGGGTTATCAGAGTGAAGTACAAAACATAACATTGTATACAAAACATACATGACAATTTGAAAGTTCAGTAGTTCTGACAGCACTCTACTACACTGCAGAACTTTAGACGGTTCGGCTGTTTTTCCTTTCTAAATGTAGGGACTAAAGC
This sequence comes from Micropoecilia bifurca, assembly GCA_903067075.1. NCBI lineage: Eukaryota > Metazoa > Chordata > Actinopteri > Cyprinodontiformes > Poeciliidae > Micropoecilia > Micropoecilia bifurca. Next base: position 23,106 of record CAEGAF010117798.1, read on the forward strand.
ATCAAGGAAAAAATAAACACTCTACCAAACAGCATCACGCATGTTACACAGTTGCATCAGGTGGAGTTTGCATGACTAATTATCCTGGCCTTAATATGTCCGTACGCAATGCATTATCTGTGTCATCTCAACACCTGCAACGCACTCTGAAGCTTTTGTCAGACTTTTTTATTGGCCGTTTTTTCGTTGTTTTAAAAGGAGAGTTACCCCACATCGGCCTCATTCTTCTCTCTTTCAGCAGTTATGTGATTTCGGGATCCATTGCCAAAAATTCCAGGAAACCCTAGAGCTACATGAGACATAACAAAGCTCCCTCTCTTCCTCTATATGAGTCTCCTACAGTGAGTTTACCTCAGCAGGCCTCCGAGCCGCAGCTTTGCTCATCGCGACTGCCTCACATCGGTCCACATCTCATCACGACGCCTGCGCTAATTCTCCACCATGGACTGTTTAAACGTCGGAAGTCGCAATCATCTTTCAATACCATTAGGCGCGATGTGGCATTTACCACTAAATTAGGGAGAAAATTCAGCTTCGGAGGGTTAATATATGCGCGGATCGCAAGTCTGCTTAATTCCTAGATTTATTAGAATAACACATATATCCGACAGGCATGAAATTGTAAATAATTGAGAGCTGCTCTTAGGGGAGGATTCACTGGTCGCTCAGACGAGGTCGCGCCGAGCTTTTAATGGCAAAAGTGGAAATTAGATTTGGATCAGCAAGGCAGCAGCGCTAAATTGGAGAACATCCAAAACCACATCCAGCCTCCCCACCCCTCCTCCTCTGCTTCCAGCACTAATCTCCCCTTAAGGGGGGTTTTGGCAGAGGCGGGGGGTCACCCATGTTTTCTGGTGGGGAAATTTCTCTCCTCTCAAACGCACAGATAAATGCAAATACAAACGCACCTATTGAGCCCGCCACCCATCTTGTGTTTATGTTCGCTGCTTGAGTGACTGGTATTTCATTTCGTCGCTGCCCAAAGCCATTTTGCACAGTTTGGCTTGGTCAGGGTATCATTACTGGCCATTAAGTCTAACCTGAACTAATAGGGGCTTATTTTCCAGAGGTGGTCTCCCAGGTGGCTGTCGCAGGACCGACTGGCACTGCAGGCATACCGAGTCCAATAAAAACTTTTTCCTGACTCAACCCAAAGAGAATGCAGATTATTTGGTAACAAGAACCCATTGTTCCACTGGAATTGTGGGAGGAGGGTGGTTTTGCGTCATTTCCAATTAAGGCGGGTGTAATGAGGGCAGTCAGAATGGGCGCCACGCCCACTTCTTTAGATCGACTCTACCATACCTTGGTCATCAGATTTGACCTTTTTTTTTTACATTGCCTTCCAAATCAATTACTAGCCTTTAAATTTTTAACTACCATCTTGTGTTTTATTATTTAAATAGACCAATATATATATATATATATCAAATTTTATTTGTACAGTACATTTCAGCAGCAGGGCATTTCAAAGTGCTTTACATAATTAAAATAAAAACAGCATGTGATGGCAGCAAATTTGCCAAGTTGGAGAGAGTGAGGTAACCATTGTTAACCAAATGGGTTGATGGAGGTAGATATGATTGGTTTCACATGCAACAATGAGACGATTGTCAATCTCCCAAAATTAGGAAAATCTGAGACAATTTACTAGTATATTCCGACAAAAGAATTGTTGTAGACATCTATATTTAGGTCCCTTGACTCCATTACCACTAAATAAATAAACGAGAAAAAGTCTTTGTTGTATAAGAAGACAAATTTTCAGTTTGCCATATCCCAAATAGAGGACAGGGCATTCAAATGGAAGTAGGTTTTTGTCTTTAGAAGATTTCAAAAACAATTTGTCCTCGTCGTCACCTATGGTTTACTTTTTGTGAATCGCAGCATGACGACATATTAAATGTACCGCGTTGCAGTCCAAGACATATCCCACTCTGTTGTAGGAAATCACCAAAAATTTTATTAATGCCTCTTTGTTTCAGCTCTTTCATTCCGGCATTGTGAAAAGTCTTTGGTATGTTTTGGCCTCGCTCTGCTCCGTTGTGACAGGTGTCATCATTAATCATGAAGAAAGGAGCCATTAGTCTGAATGCAGGGGTAATTAATCTGTGCTCACACTCCATTAGATGTCATGCTCAATTTGTGCACAGAGCTGTGTACTGTGTAAATAAGCCAAGATGATGGCACCCACGGCCTGTTATCCCCAAACGGGGCTGCATCCGAGGCGCCGACATGTATGTACGGCAGCTAGAGAACGAGGAATCCGTCTGGATTAGCAAAGCCGTTTATAATAATGACATTAGATTTGTCTGATCAGGGGGTAATCACACACACATGCGTGTCTGTTTTACCAGAGCATCAGGACTTTAGCAGTTAAACCAAACCATAACCCTCCAACAAGGTTAAAGCTGCAGCAGGGGCATGTAGTATGAATTAGCCCTTAGTTTAATAAGTACCATTTGGCTGTCACCTCGGCGGCTGTAGAGCTGCTCTATTACAGTAAAGCCCCTCTGGTATTGAGCCGGGGTTATTCAATAAAAACCTGACTGAGTGTTTCTCCCAATCACCGCTGGCAGAGCTCTGATGGGGTAAAGAGGCCTCCGATGCCAGCCGCTGTCCCTGCGGAGCGCCGTCTGATTAAAATGGTTTTCTGAGGCTATATTTTTGCTCTCCTTGTAACCTTGCCAGAACCAAGTTAAAGTACAGAAGGGAAAAATTGACAAATTACCCAATACATACCGAAATGAATCCGCAAAACCGATCTGATCTATAAAAGGGCCTCCGGATAGGTAGACGGATGGAGTTCTGCTTTTTAACGGAAATTTATTCTCAGTGTCCCCATGCGCATTCGGTACAGAGTGTCAAGCTCGAAATAGCTTTGTATTAGCTATTCTGCGCATGTCATCTTCAGCCTTAATCATTTTCATGGGCATTTATTCTCTGAACATTCCTCTCTTAACCGGACTGGACAGCAACATATGAAGAGGGAAGAAGGGCCAACAATGGAGTAGTCCACCAGTGCCGGCTCTCCACTTCTCTCTTCTAATACATTCCTGAGCAATCCTCTGAGGCTCATATGTAAATGCCTCGGTATGCTTCTGATTAGGAGGCACAAAGAGTACACTCTATAAATGCACTGTTAAACAATTACCGCAACTACGACGCAGAATCCAGACGGGGCTGCTGCCTGACGCGCCAACCAGGACGCGGAAAACTTAATGCCGGTTCTTTGCTAAAATGTTTTGAGTCTTAAACAACCAACAAAGTTCATATTAAGATGTAATAGAAGCACTTGGAGTACAGACCAACGGTTTGTGGATGAATTTCAGTCACTTCAGAGTTTAGCTGTTTTTCTTTTTTTTTTTAAGCAAACACAGCCTGTTTGAGGTAATGCCAGTGTATCTTAACCAAATACAAGCTCAGACTTTGACTACGCCACTCCAGAAGCTTCAATCTGCCATTCACAGATTGGCTTATTGGTGTGGTTAAAGCAAAGTTAAAAGGTCCATCAATAACTGAGCATTCTAAAGATCCTCATATGGAAAATCAGCCCTCACACCATCATACTACCACCACGTTTCACTGTTGGTATATTTGTTTTCTAAAGCGATGCGTTTGTTTTACTCCACATGTAACAATGAGAGCAGTGACTTTTGCACATAAGGTCAAGGTTTTGATTGTTTTTTTCCCCCTTTTTCAAATTAACCCAAGATTTGAATACTGCATCTTTTCTATTTTCTCAGGTTTTCTTTGCACATCAATAAAATATACTAATAATCAAACAACGTGGATATTTTCTCTTTGTTCTTTTGGAAGTAATGCAAGCATGAACAGTTTTTATTATGGTAATTTCTGAGGAAATATTAGGACTGTTGTGTGATTGAAAACTTGGCCGAGATAACAAAGGGGTTGCTTCAGGAACAGCCTGTGAATATCCTTAAGTGGCCCTGTAAATTTCTGGAAAGACCAAGCTGACTGAGCTTTGGGAGGTTCTACAAAAGAATGGGAAAATATAACCCCAAAACAGATGTACAAAGTTTGCACAGACTTAACTAAAAAGATCTGAGGCTGCCCCAGCGGCCTCAGGTGCTTGGAGAAAATACTAAGCCTTGGCTGTGAAAAATCTGGACATATTTCTAAAAAATTGCTCTTGGCTAGTTATTTTGGGGCACTACTAGTTGAAGCAGAAAAATAATACTCTACATTAGCCAATTTTAAAATGACTCTGCAAAATAACATTGGAAAAAGTTAAGGGGTGTAAGTACCTTCTGGTGGGACTGCAGGCCTTTGTTTTTCACATTAACATAGATAAACATTTCACAACTGTACTGTTGACAGCAGATAACATTTGGCTAACCTCAGCACTTTTGTTTTATGCAAGTTAATGTGTTGAAAAATTAAGCTAAATAGTTGCTACACTGTGCTAGTAGCAAATGAAAAGACTTCTGGCCTAAATGTCCATGTGACAGCAATTTTTCAGTTAAGGAAATTAAGGGTTTAGCAGCTAGCAAGCCAGATGTTTCCATAAGGAAACAGAATAATGTGAGGTGAAAGGAAGTCCCTCAGTTTCTAACTTTTGTCCTGTTCATTATAAATAACTATAGCTGGTGGACATGGATGGTGTCCATGTCCAACTATAGCTGGTGGACGGGCTGTTCTCATAATCCATAAAGCTGAATTATGAGAACAGCCCGACTGATAATTATGAACGACCATACGACCAATAATACGACCATACTAAGAGCAAAAAAAGTCTATTTCTTCGTCACATAAAAACATGCCAACACAACACATTAGAAATACAAACAAATCCCTGCGGGTTAGGAACTGAATAATTGCGCTAGCATGGTTTTTATAACCATGACACAGCATTTTGTCCGTCATATCCATGACAGATTGCTCCACCTCCCCCTAAGTTGAAGCAGGTTTGCACACTTTTCCACTAATGTTTAGATGCAACACAGTTTTTATTTATGGTTTCGGACATTTTCAAGATAATTTAGAATGGGGCTTAAGGAATTGGTGATAGTCACAAAAAGCTTGGAAATCATGGTAATTAGCAGAGGATGCTAGCTCGCTAAAGACAGCTGAGCATACTAACAGTAATGCTACTCATAGCTTAACATTACAAAGCTTTGTATCAAAATAAACAGACCACAATGAATCATAATCTTAGTCCAGTTTTACTCAATAATGGTAGCGTTACCATTATCTTTCCAACGGTAATTTTTCCAACACAAGACTTGCCCTGCCTCCATCGTTAACCAGTTTGGAATTGATGGTTATTACTAACTTACTAATATTAGCAAGCTAATATTATTTTGCCTAATAGAAAGTCACAACTCATGAAAACCACTCTGATAGTATCACATGAAAAACTTCCAGCAAAGGTTAAACATGGGTTAATGTTTAAAACATGTAGTAGTAATGCTAGCATATGTGCCACTATTAGCTTGTTTAGCCAAGGCTAGTCACCCTTATGGTATAATGTAGATTTCTAATGTACTATTTGTGTCTACAGTGAATTTTGTGTTTACTATGTGAACAGTTAACATTTAAAGCACCTGTAAGAAAAGGTTAACTTACGAGGAATTTAAAACAGCAATGTACGTTATTTGCACTCACCAGTGGTTTCAGGGTCTGCAAACACCATAAGTTTAGAGGTGAAATTTATGACTCAAGTATTTTTCAAGGCATATGATCAATCAAAAATACTCCACATGCCTTACTACAACACTAAACCAGTCAAAAGCCACATGTACAAATCTAAATGTCTTCTGTCTTTCTGTTCTCACAAATGCTAAGTGGCCTGCACTTATATAGCCCTTTATTATGCATGATGACTTCATAGCACTTAACACTAAACTGAGTTATTTATCCGTTCATACACTAATGGTGGTAAGCTACATTGTAGCAACAGCTGCCCTGTGCGAGACGGACAGAAGAAACATTGTCAATCAGCACCACCAGGCCCTCTGAGCACCAAGAGTAGGTAAGGGGGTTGAAGTGTGTTGCCCAAGGACACAACTACTAAGATGGCCAACCCCTAATAAATGTAATGCCAACTGCCTGCTGTTGTTTGAGAACATGATACAACACCCCATTTTACTCCAAGACTTAAAATAAACAATTTCTTACAACAGAAACCATGCTCATCTAAAGGTTAAATCCGGGAAGAATTAGAGGGCCGACTAATGTGAATACCCATTTAAGGACACAATGAATTTTTTATGTGGATGAGGTAAGTCCTCACTTTCATCATTACTACATACTAGTCCAATTTCACTCTTGCCAGTTTTCGCTCCCATGGTGGCAGCCGTCCAACATGACTTCTCTGCGTTGTCCGTCACAATCACCATGCACACTTCAACACATTAGTAAAAGCCACAAGTATAAATCCTGCAGGCCTTTAATAGACCTGCAAACCGGCTGTCTGTTCTTTTCACTCCTGCTCCATTCATTGAATGGTTAAACTTCCAAACTCTGTAAACTCATGACCTCATTTAGTCATGTGTACACACTGAATACACACTGAATGGTATTTTTCACACAATCCTTTGGGGTTTACATGACCATAATACCCCATTACCCCAAAATACAAGTGTTTTAAACGCCAACTTGATAGGGTCTTGATTATTCCTGTTTAGTTTGAGCAATGATTGGAGAATAAGCAGAAAAATTAAAAGGAGATGTGGAAATGAATCAGAGAGGAGAGAGAGAGGCAAAGATGAAGTGAGCATAGCTGCTTGGAGAAAGACGTGTAAGGTGGTTTCTCTGCGGGGACACACTGTGCACGTCTGAAGTCCCAGTGGGACGTCGGCGAATGAAAACACGAGGCCAATCAGCTAACAGAGACATTTCCTGTGCTTGTTTTATCAGATGAGAAGAAGCCTAAAGGCTAAATGTCCCCCTCTCAGCAAGGTTGCACATTTCTCAGGGTAACCCGCTTTGGGAAACAAAGGGTTGAAAACATGCATCTTTGAGGGATGACATCAGACGTGCTGCTCAGGAGCACTGACCTCACTGGCATGCAATCAATCATCCACTTGAAATCCAGGCTATGTGATTGTGAGTGGAGTTTTTACCTTTTAAGATAGTAACCAAGGCTGTCTCGTGAATTAAATAATCTCCCAATAAAAGTGCAGCTACAGTAATAGAATTGTCTGTTTCTTTTTCCAAAGCTATGAAACCTCTGGCAAAGCGGGCATCTGGCAACTAGCAGATGGTGGACCGATATGCCAATTACCAACACTGGCGTGCCATGCTGCCTATTAGGCAATCTGGCTCTGAATGATCACACTTTAAAGTCAGAAAACCAAAGGAGCGAGTGGCTGATCTAACAAACCCTCTCCATCAGAGTGTGACTAAAGCCCAGAGGAATTCAAACAAAGGTTTTCGGGTCCACATGACTGATTTAGCTAGTAGGATCAAAGTTGAAGAGTTTGTTAGGGGAAAGAAAGGAAACGGAGAGAGAGAGAGCGATCACGGAGAAGGGATCATTATAAAGGCCTTCATGCTGTACAGTGTATTGAATTGTGGCTTGCAGAAGATTACTCTAAGTGTGGTTTGATTCAATAAGGCTGGATTTGGTGGTGAATGTATAATAGGCCAGGAAAAAAAAAGGAGACCATAGCAATCATTCCCTATCCCTCAAGAGACAACCAGAGTCTGAGAAAATACCAGCGCCTCCAATTGGACCATGCTTCCCGGTATGGCTGCTTTATGCTCAACTGCAAGGAAAATAAGAAGGGTGTACCAAAGTTTGTAAAAGTTAAGGTTTTAAAGCAACCATTCCTACAGAGTCCTGGAGTGACCAGAGCTTTCTTGGATTGCATACGTTACAGCTGTAATGCTGCAAGGAACATTTATGTTAGGCTACCAGAGAAGATGGCCAATTAATTAACTAGACAGATAGCCTTACTCTATGCGTCAGTTGCTTGTCTGATCAATTTCCAGACGAGATCTTGCAATATTCAAATACCAAGCTATTTCTTGATCTTCCTGATGTAGTTGCCGTTTGGCAAGTGCTTAAAGTCCAACGATGATTCAGACAAGATGCAGTTTGTAGGACCCTCTGAAAATACTGAGACCAGCTAAAGTAATTAGGTCAAGATATTAACACAGCATGGGATAACGATGAATTGCAATACTCAAATACTGAGCTCAGCAGGATTGATATTTCTGTGTTCACTAATAATGTAGTTTCTCAATGACTTTGCCAGTTGAAGTGTTTCTGTTAAAAAAATTAATCTATAAAAAGACTGACGAGTATTTTGAACATAAGGTACAAATAAAATATATATTTTTTGGAGTCCATCCATTTCTTTACAATACTGACAACAATAATACATTTACAATCTTTCATACAGTTCTACTGGCAACATTGCTAAATTTGGCAACTTTATTCCTGTTGTGTTAAAACATATATTTCATATTTTTCAGGGACTCTGGAAAACATTTGTGCCAATCTAATTCCTTATATTTTTAATTTTCTAATTTTTTATATGAACTGGTAAAAAGTAAATAAATAAACCAAATCAGGAGTGCTTCTTGCTATTCCTACTTCTCATAATCAGAATAACTAATACCTTTAAGTTCTAAATAAAAGCATTTACAATGTGTTGTCTGTATTGTTTTAAATTGCTGTATTAATATTGTGGTGTTTTTACTCAACAGTGGCAGACTGTGAGGATCTCATGCATCTAAGGTTACCAGCTTTTGCCTACCAACCTTGCATTTGCTTACCGTTGCTCCCCAATGTACTCGAGCTGAATTTCCTATTCGCCCCAACATCTGCTGGTACATCCAAGCTCACCATATTACACAATTTAAGACTGCGGTTCTGGATGCTGCTCGTTCAAATTACATGGTATAGAATTCCAAGGCAGTTGGTCTCAAGTCTACTGCCAAGGTCCCACAAGACGCTTGAGCCAAAACCCTCTCCTCTTCTGTCTGTTGTCCAGAAAACACAACCCTAAAACCTTAAACTGACTTATTTCCCAAAACAACCACAGCTCATGGACAACAAGGACATGACTGATAAAATAAAAAGCACACATTTGTTGCGTTACTCAGTATACACTGAATATCACTTTCAAACCGTATCATTATGACAAACAAATCCTCCCAAAATTACACCGCAGCACGTAAAACATACTTGATATTGCTTCACTTGTCTGTTGTGAGGAGAAACCAGAAAATAGCTTTGGCACCTGCTGTGTAGAAACAATGTGTGTTTGAACTGACATGTCAGCATGCAATCGCCAGGATACCATTTGGAAAGCTTTAATGCTGGATCTAGTTTACATTCACCATCCATTTCTTTTGAGAACAAGACTGAACGGTCCAGTCATTTATGTTGAGATGATTCCCTTTGCCAGTTTTCCAATATTTTTCAACTTCACTCCGCTGCTCAGTTGGCTGCTTTAGCTCAGCAGTGGTGAAGCAACAACTGCTTTGCAAGAAAAATGCTGGATTCTTGCTTTGGAACTTGATACTGTATTGGATTCAATTAGTCATCAAAATATAACAAACCAACCACATGCACTTCATGCATGCAAAACATGCTTCATGCCATTGCAACTTGCTGATTGTAATGAGAATGAGGCAAAATAACCCAGACTCTGACGTCTAATTTTAATTAAAGGAAAACATGGGATGGAAAATGCAGATTGGGAAAAAATGAAAGCTACGTACAGTAAATGCAAGGCCTCACCGCACCAGGCAGTCCAGAGCCAGACTCCGGAAATGCATGGCTGTGTTCCTTACATCCTGCCCGCCCAGCCCTAACCCTGGCCCAGGCCCTCGCCCCCACACTGCCAAACCTCTGTTATCACTCCGCGCAATTACCTCCAGATTCCACGGCACCAAGATCATATTGGGCCAATTACACAATCCCATTCTGAGTACAAAGTACAACACAGGTTTGAGCTTAAAACTTGCAGTTTAACACAAGCCAGATAGGGGCAGCCTTCTAGGTCTGTGCATGCAAAAAAACAACAAAAAAACCAATGTCTGGCCACAAGATGGTGCTTGTGCAAATAGGGCAGATTTTCTAATTTCTCAAAACAAAACTTCTTATTTAATGACGACCTACCGGATCTCGAATTATTGAGTGTCAGCTTCTTTAAAATTACGTTACCACAGAGAAAATTATAAGCAATTTGGCAAGACAGTTTAGAAGAAAATTATAATTAAAAGTCACTTGTAAGCAACTGAAACCGTTTGCTCAAAGTAGCACTTGTTGAACTCACAGCTGTGTTGTACATATAAGAGAAGTGGTGTGTAGAGAAAAAAATGCAATGTGTGGAAAGTTGCCAGCTAGTTGAAAACTTTGCTGGGTTGTTTTTGGTATATTCACAAAATGCAAAAGCAGCAGCAAGACAAAGTTTCTTTTTTTTTTAGTACTTGGCACATTCTTGTTAAAAAAAATTAAAACTCAACATAATACTTATGTATTATGTTGTTTGTTTGATGAGTGATAGCTACACAATCCAAAGAAATCTTAAGGGCTGCAAAAGTTTACCTAGTTCTTGTTTTTATTTGGACAAAAACATGTTAGCAACAGCCCGTTTTCTTCTTTAGACGTCCATATTTAGCCTCGACAAAGACGCTCAAAGTTCATACCATGTTGTATCTATATTTGCAATTCTTATCTTGACACAAGGTCAAATTGTGTTGACTGACAAAAACTGCTCATCAAGCAAACTTACAACAAGAAGCCCCAACTACTTAAATATTGTGTGTAGCAGCTGTGGAACTATCAGCTATACGCTAGCTACTGACAATGGTAAAGTTAGCAACAGCCTTCAAACTTCTGAACATTACTTACAGTTTCTTTAACGGGTCTAGCCGGCATTGGATTCTCCCTTTTCTAAAGTCTTCACTACTCAACAACTATGCATACTTTACAATAACAAAAATGTATTCTTTTCATTTGACACAACTTTTCTCTCATCTCGTGTCTGACAATTATTATATACAAATGTTGCACTTCAGTTCTTGAGAAGTATGAAATGTCCTGGTCAGAAAGAACTTTGTTCTTGCCACCTCAAGTGAAAGAAGAAATTTCTCTTTTTGTGCACAGTATGTACCTTCAGGCTAATAAAATCTGAACAGAACTCCTCAACACCCAGAACCCCAACCGCTTTTCAGTTGTCTGTGGAGCAATATTCAAGATACTGGGGTCAAAATAAAAAATAAAAAGCTGAGAGGGACAGACAAGATGTAATGCAACAACCACATAAATTAGATTACTTTTGATGGACATTAGAGATGCAGAGTTAGAGAGGCATAAATATTACATATGAAACATTCTGCAATGATTACAGCTATTTGTATTTGCTTATGTATTTGTGAAAATGGACGAGAGAGGTTCCTAGCTTTCTCAAAAAAGTTCTTAAGACCTTCTCTCATTCTCTTGACCTAAATACTGTGCATCACCTCATCTCACAAACTTAATTGCTACACTACTTTGCAACAACTTTTGATCTGGGGGAACAGATGAAAATGTACAAAATGTACAAACCTCAAGTTAGTTTATGAGTAATGATAATTATTTTATCAAGAACTTGGAGTCTTCTTTCACACAGTAAAGTCTTCAAAACTGGCCTTAATGACCAACTCCTGGCACAGACTGTCGGGATATAAAATGTTGACCCACTCTAAAAAATTACTGCATTTCAGAGACGAATCCAATCATCTGTCACCAAGCTGGACCTTATAAGGAGCAGGGGGGCTTTCTCCAATTTTCCAAACCCCAACTCAACTTATCAGATATAGTAACACAAAAAACTATCAGTACTCTGAGGCCAAAGAGCCTTCAGAAACATCCAACATATCCATGGTTTTCTAGCTCCATTATTTTCACATTTCCCAGATACTAAAACAACAATCGAGACTTTCTGAAAGTCAATCGAATTTACTGTAAATTACACTTTCCCACCTACAGACCAGCATTTTATTTTATATAATGCAACATACTCTTACCAGTTGAAAAAAATAACTTACTCTATTTCAATTAAGTTTTTCTAGTTTTCTGCAATAACCGAATCGAAGATTTTACATGGATTTCAGGAAAATGTAAGAAACTATAAAACACTCATTGGTCTTTTTCACAAGTAATTTTTGAAGACCAAGGTAGACTGGAATACCCAGATTTCAGAGATGTTCAGCAATTATTTCAAACCACGTTGTTATAAAAACCATGTGGATATCCCAAGTACAAAGGCATGTCCAGATGTTCAGAGGGTTATCTTTTCATAACTTGCAAAGGTGATGTTCCATCACACTATTCAACCTTTTTAAAGGTCTTTCGGATACAGGGGAGTGACCAGTTTACCTAAAATTGCTTGGCAACCTAAAAGTAAGATTACCAAACATCTTAGATGATTTTCAAGTCACAACATTGTTTGCTGCAGAGCCGTTGCAACTTGCAAAGCTGTTTACAAGATAAGTTGTTAATATAAGGATAGTTTGAGCTCAGGCTACATGCAGTGCAACTGTAGTGGCAAATCATGTAACTATTTTAGGTGATACAAGTAGAATACGGGAACTTGCTCACTTGATGAGTGATAAATATGCACAGATGGCACAATTCACAAAGTAATACTAATACACTGATACTATGTAAAAGTTCTGAACACCATCATTGTTGCTGTTAGCTATAGCTTTGCTTTCTGTGGCATAGAGGTCATTGGGGTCAATATTTTGTCCCACACATTGGGTTGAAAAGCTTGCAAATCAAACATTATTTTTATGCATTAGAATCAACGCCAACATTTTATAAAAAGTCGTTTATGTGCCATAATGTTTATGGAAAAAAATGGGGATCACCTTCATAATTTGTAGTCTGTACAATTAGATTCCGTAATAGAAATAAAATGGAGCCGTTTCCCAATACCAGTCCTGCATCAATTTGTATTGCCTGAGGGACATTGCAGTTATGCAATTAAAAATAAATTGAAGCTCCAATCTATAAAAACCAGCAGTCGTTGCTACTGTGTCACTGTGATTATAGTACAATAGCAAAGGAAGGAATATCTGCTACGCTGTTATAGTTCAAATGTCACAAACTTAAAGTCTACACCGTGATGATATATTTGGCCAGTTGGATGGACTCTTACTGCCCTTAAAGCTCACATCTGATGTATAGCTTTATTCGCTGAGAGGCTAAAGGTCACGGAGAGTGGTGGGGACATTGTGCAGTGGTAACAGAAGACAATGGTGAGAAAAAAAATGATGGTTAATCCCTACAATTTTTTACCAATGGCACTCCAGTTATATATATTTTTCTGATATCATTCAGCTTATCAATTTTTAATATCTAGTAGCTAGAGGTTTCTTAAACTAATTTTGGTTTGATCAGTGATCATTGTTATTTTACATTAGAGCAGACTGATCACAACTGGGGAAATAACCGTAATAAATGGATATATGTTGTCTGAAAATAATACAAAAGAGAAGTTGTAGAATCTATCTAAAATTGGTAGGAAACTGGCTAACAGTTGAATTAACCAGGAGGTGCTTTTTTTTCTCCCCCCTCTGCCCCTTGTGATGTCATCAACCCAAATACAAACAAAAGCAATATCTACCTCCTTTTTTCCCCCCTTTCTTTGCCCATTTCTTGAAATCCTGTAATGGAAATTCACACATCTAAACACCCATCTGTGTTGTTATTGTCAAACTAATTTTACAAATGACAAACAAGACTATATTTTAGTGGTTAAAGATGGTCCCTTTAACTACAGGTCAATACTTTCCATATATAAAGACTCTGTTGTAGGTCAATAACCCTGGAAGATGCTCAAACAGCATTTAAACAGTATAAATCCTTCTGCGACATTCTGCCAGGAATGTAGCAGTAGCTTAGCGTCATGTCGGCCACTAGCTGTCCAGGGTTGGTCGCAGAAAGCCCCCCTCTAGCCCCTCCACATCCCTTGCTTCGCCTTCATACTTTGTTCGATAAGAATCAGAAAGAGCTGAGCGCGCATTAAAGGGGCGGACATTCGCCTTTCTTTGTGCGTTTTCGCTGCTTGGACGCGAAAAAGTTCAACACGACGCCGCCATATGACTCTAATTCGCCCGCGGTGGCGTAAAACAGCAAACAAAAGATGTTCTGGAAACAAACGGTGGGATAGTCTGCCCTCGTTTTGCTGCTTTAAAAAAAAAGTTGTCGCATCATCTTTTCTCTGTTGTTGTTTGTGTATTTTTTTTTCCCGTTAACAAAAAGCAGGTTTTGTATCGCTTGTGAAAGTGTTTTCGGGGCTTACCTGTGGATCTTTAACGGGATAAAAGTAGAGCTCTGGAGTTTGGTTGAGAGGAGAGGAAGGGGAGCCAGTCTGCAGTTGATCCTCTACTACGTTCAATGTTAAAACCACACCGTTCAAGCCCCTCCCTTTAAGAAGACATAATCTCCACCTACGTTTTTTTTTGTCTGGGCCGAGCTATTCAGTCTGTTTTTAAAACGTGGAAAAAAAAGTTGTAGAAATTCCTGCAAAGACTTACTGCAGTCAAAATGAAAACATGAACTATAGCCACAGTCTGAAAAGGTACACAGAACTCCTTAAATCTGAAAGTTATAAAGAGAAAATAAGGTCTTTGCTTTTCTTCCATAAACATTTTGGAGATCACATACAGGCTGAGCCTGTATTTTACATTAAAATAACTCAATCAGAAAAAGGCCCAAAGCACAAGCAAACAAAGCAGCAGTTTGGATCAATTAGGATTACTGAATGAATGCTGTGAGGATTTTGTTGGATTATTTCAACTTTCCTGAAGACAATCACAATTCCTTAAATTCAAAAGCCCTGAAACAAGTTCTTCCTTAGTATTTGATATAGTTGCCTTTAAAAGTATGATCCCTTTGGTATCCTTTCACAAACTTCTCAGAGTAGTTTGCAAGAAGATTTTTTAAATTGAAAACTGTTGCGTCCATATCAGGTCTGTGGCCTTACCTGCTGCTCACAAATCGGCAATGGGTTTCATCGTCCTTATACCGATTTGCAACTAATTTGGTGGCAGGGTTAGGATTATTTTCCTTTTGAATTTCTTGGGATATTGACAATATTTCTATAGAATGTTTCCTTCTCATGATGCCGTCTACATTTAGAAGTGCACCAGTTCCTTCTGTAGCAAAACACCCGGCAGCATGAGGCAGTCGTTCCCTTCGGGGTTTCAATTGTGTTCTCTAGTTGATGCCCAGAAACTTTAGTTTCATCACACCACAGGAGCAAATTAAGGCATTTGCTCGCTAGCGCCTTTGCAAATTGTTATCCATCTTTTTAGTTCGCTTTTGGAGGTTTTCATGGCTTCTTCATCTCTGAGCAGCGTTTCAGCCCATTATCAATAAAGTCACTTCACCTACTTTCAGACTCCATCTTTACACAGTTTTTATGTGCCAATGGTGTTTGAGGTGCCGTCTTAAAATACATCCACAAACGCAACTAAAAAGCTGCACAATATTGTGTTCCAATTCCTTTTCTCTTAACAAAAAACTGGCAGTAAAATTATGTTTTTTTTCCATCTTATTACACCCTAACTATACATTTTTCAACAAAGCAATTGTTTGGAGTATTCCCATTAGCTAACAGGTTCTCCTTATTCTACATGGAATTGCAAGTATTTCCAATTACGACCTTTCATCCATCAGAAATGTTGCTGAGGTTTCAGGGAGTTATGAGGTGACTAACAATAGGCGCAATGTTCTACTTTGGTTTTTTTGTTGCAATGATGCATCGGCGCACAGACACTGCCCTGCTTTGTCTCGACCTTTAAAACAATGACACTCAGAACAAAGGGGAGGGGGGGAAGTTAAGAGCATTAGTCTGCTGATGCAGAAACGAACACCACCATATGTGCTCTCCTGATCTCTTTCTACACGTTTGCTTCTTTTTAAGGCGAGGCAATAGAAATGTTGACTGTGCGAAAGTGAACGACAGGAGCGCCGTGAAGGGAAGCAAAAGGAGCGCAGGTCGGCAGCCTGTTCCACTCATCTGAAAACATGTTCATCTCCCCCGGTCCTCTGAATTATGATGAATTTGGCGATAAAACGGTCACTCTTCATCTTGCTTGTTTACTTTCGAGCCTTTTATTGCTATTCCACTTTGTGCGCCGTGGCCTCAGGAAGACCCATTAAACGAGTGCGGGATCCTTCCGCGGATTAGTCTGATTGCTCGACATGACGAAGAGGCTCGGGGAAAAGTTTATAGTCAGCACAATGCCCCTATTTGCTATATTTACATGGTGAGCTCAGGTGTTTACCTCAACCACACGCTTCGCTTTGCTCCGCCTCCTCAGGGCCCTGGCATTGTCAGAAACTAAGGAAAAGGGGGGGGGGGAGGGGCAGTTTTACAGAAACTGGACAGAGTCTGTTATACCAGCAGAAGTGGTACTTATAGATACTAATGAAGGGGAGTGGGGGGGGCACTATGGCCTTTGGCTGTTTTGCTTTCTGCAAGCAGTTTGTAGCTTCTATCAAGGTTTCTCAGATCTTTACAGCCTGAGGCCAGAAAAACCTCCATACTGTCATATTTATCAGTATTAAGCATCTCCGAAGTGTTACATCAGAGAAAACCCATCAGAAGTAATTATGACGGCTCTGACATCATACTGATGTTTTTAACAAAGCTGCGATGTTTTCTCGTTTCATCATATTGTTTCGAATCAGATAAAAGAGGCCGCTGCCGTCTTGCGCGAAGCTAACGCTGCAAAGTTTCAGTCGTAGAACGTGCAGCCGGCGTCACCCTGATAAGGTTTATTAACACCATTTTGAAATGGATTAATGGCTGCTGCAGCCTGACTCTGGTGCATTTATGATGGATGAGTGGTATCTCAGATTTTCAGCCGGTTGGGGTGCATACCAAACACCCGAGGCATCCTGAGTAAAGACCTGCTCGGATCCTCCGGATCGCTCTCTCCTTCCCTTTAAGTGTCTCTAAAAAAAAGCACCTGCAAAGGATGCATTCTGGTAGGGGAAATAAAGAGGAATTATTGCTTTCTTTTTAAGTTTTCCTTTCATGCACAGTTTTCTTACAATGTCAACTGTTATAATTTACAATGACTCAAAGCTTTCTGCTGTTATAGTATGGATCTAAAGTTTTATTGGCTCTCCTGGTAAAGATGTGTACAATAGCAAAAATAAATTCTGCTTTTATAGCAAGAGCAACATCCTAGTAAGAATTACAGATGCACAAATGTTTACATATACATACATATTGATAGATTTATATATTATTACATGATTAGTTTGTTACAGATTTATAAACAGGTCTGAAATCCTTGCTTATGTCCTGAACTACATGATAAAAACTAGAAATCGGCAATAGGTGAAAAAAGGTTGTCATAAAATTAGGAGTTTAATTAACATGTTTTATAAATATCAACTTAGTGTAAACATCGCAAAACAATTTAAACTGTGCAAAATTACGTCTTTCCAAAAATTACGAGCCACATTTGGAAGATTACAAATAAAAAAGGAATAAAACAATCTGGTTTCTTCCTGCGGCTCACCAGGCTCAGGTTCTGATTGACATGTTCAGACTCCCGTAACCAGTACCCAGGTGAATCAGTCACATCAGCTTTGGGTCTAACAAATCAAACACAGTTGATGTTCTTCGCTGCAAACTGCTGAAACGAGTCAAGAGTGTATGAAGCCTTGTCAAAAAGTCTGGCTTAGTGCGTTTGTGTGAAGAATTGTGGCTTAAAGGTAAAAATCTCTTTGACGTCAGGTTTTCGTGACATCAAAGCAACTCTGAACTCGGCTCCTATGAAGAGAAATGTTTGTACATTCTTTCATCATTACTCTGAAATATAGCATTCGCTCTTTCTTTAAAGATGCATCAGTGGAAATTATTTATTGCTCGGGGCTTGCATATTACAACCGAAATCCTTTGTCAGACGAGGAGGCTTTCCAAACACACAGAGTCTACAAAAGGAATAACTTGTCGAAAACAAAAAGAAAACAAAGCACTATACCTGAGCTATCAGAACGAGCTGTCAACATCAACTGCAAATACACTTTCGTTCCACGGAAACCGAGATGGTAACTGGTCATAAAACATGATGTAATGCAGGAAATAAAGTGTTAAAACGCAATGTGTGAGCCCAGGGATGAAGCTTTGGGACACGGCGAAGAAAGATGCGTTAGAGATGGGCTTTCACTGGGAAATAATTGGCACCTCCCATTACAGATGTTCAGCCGAGCCGTTCCCATGATACCCGGCGCTGCCGTGTCAACAACCATAAAGACGCACATATATCAGGGGTCTGGACGGAGCCGAGACATTTACGACCAAATGATTTCCGTCACGGCTTACTTCCTGTTTGTTGGGAGACGCAGGAGGTGATGGCGGCGGCGGCGGCAGCAGGCCGATAGATGTTTGATATGATTTCCACACGAGAGTCAAAGTCGGGGCAAACACAACGCTGAGTGAAATGTTTGCGTCCGCTGACAGCAGGGCCATCTGTTCGGTATAAAAGCGACACAAAAATGACACGGGAGAAAATTTGTGTTTATGTGTGCATGTTCTGCGCATAATCTATACTTCATGTTGCCATAACTTAGCTATAATAGTTATATTATGAACCAGGTGTGTAAATACACTACTGAAAACCGTTTCATGTCACTGTGAGACAGATCGGAGTAAATCTTTTTCATATTTTGTGTCAGTTAAGGTTACCATGATTGTTTCTAAACACCTGCCAAATGCCAGAATAATCTCTTCATATTCAGAAGTTTACATAAATTTCGTTAGTATTTTTGGAAGAATTGACTTAGACGTTGAGTGGCTTGGGGCGAAATGTTTTACCTCTTAAGAATTGGGAAAAGCCAAAGTTATGACATCATGCTTGCAAGAGATGAAAATGTTTTGCTACAAAATATTTCTGGTGAGAAATTGTACCCATTCACGAAGAATACAGTAAATAAAGTTTACTTTAAATAAACTTTGTTTTTTAAAAAAAAATGCTTTTTTCCCCCTTACGTTTGTTCTGATCTTTACTCAGACCTTTAGCAAATAAATTTTTTTAAATCGATCCGGAGACGTTTAGTCTGATTTAATGTGAGAATAAGAAAAAATAAAGAGTTATGTTTATTTTTTATGCAGTGTATATATCTGATTTCAAAAGTTTCTGCACATTCATTACAGGTTGCCAACAGAAAAGTGAGTAGAGACTCTTACTTAAAAACCATGTGTTTTTTTTTTTTACTGGAGTGAAGCAACACGTGACATTGTGGCTTCCCTTCTGTCCTGCGACCTTTATTAATACACCGGTGAATAATGAATGAGTGAATGGAGGGTGATACTTGGACAGCCCCTGGTGGAGATTAGAATAAAGTGAATATTTAAAGTGTGACAGATATTTTTAGAGCTGTGGTGAAAGCACCTTGACCTTTAATGCCTGTAGCAGGCCGAAACAGACTGAAACAAAGCAAAATCCAAGCAAAAGGTGAAGTGATCACTTAACTATCTATTAAAATGTGAAAAAGTCTAAGAAAAAAAGTTCAAAGTGTTTTAAAGTTCTAGATGTTCTGGATAGAAAATTAATAGATGCTGTCTAAAAGAAATGAATCTGTATTCCAGTGAGAAAGGTCTTCCAGAAAAAAAAACGTAAAATTTCTGTGGGAAACCTGTAGATGTCCTCTGAACAATTTCTTAAAAAAATAATATTTACTTTCTATATATATATATATATATATATATATTCTTAATTGAAGCTTAAATAAACCATCTTTTAACTGATGACCTATTTCTTTTTGATGGTAAAAAATAAAATGATGTCTATAAGCTATTCTTCAAATTAGGAAACACAAGGGAACATACCACTCAGGTTTACACACACACATTTTACCTGTCATTTTCAGAGCAATTAAAAAAAAAGCTTTTATGATTCTTTTATTCCTCTCTTAAAAATTGGAAAAATAAGAGAAAGTGCCATTGGAAAATTAGCTCTTTTTAAGAGCATGCGGCATCGTTAACTCTTTAAAATACAAGAAAACTTGAGCTAAAAAAAACCTGGTTGACTTTGCTGAAAAACGCCTGCCGAGTCTTCCAACAGGATAATGACAGATTCTGGGAACAAACAAAACATCAGGACCTTTTGTAATCGGAGGCATGATGCATTCGAAACAAACACTCGCCCTGTATTTCCTCTACATATTAGGGTAGATCACAAAATCTTGCAAAACGCCACCTGACGTGATTCGCAGGTTTTCACGCCGATCTCTGCGATCCGCAAAGAGTTCAGCCGGTACGTGAGGAATCCTAATTTCGCTTTGGTGCGACTGCAGATGTAAATAGATATCATGTTAGAAGGAGGATTAGAATGGGAGCGTTGCATTTGATCTTCAAAGAGTCGGTGGGTTTCTTGGTGTTTGGGGTAAAGAAAAGCGTAGCAGGTGCTCAGAAAAGAGAGGAAGAAAAGAAAAAATGAAGTTAAACTTCTATTCATTTCCATTACAAAGACAAGCTCCTTGTTCTCATTCTCGGTCATTTTCGCCTTTATATCATAACCCTCGTCATCCACCATGTCGGTCCCTTAGTGTAAAGCCTCTGACAGCTCAGGCTCCTTTAAACTGCTACAGGGTAGAAATAAGAAGGAAGAAGAAAATTATTCTTCATCAAATGGCTTGTAAAAACCTCGGCTTTTCGCATTTCGCTCAGACTTAAAGCAGACAGGTTGCAGGGCGTTTTTGGAGCTGACTTTTAAAAGAGTGATATATGAAGCATAAAGAGATGTTCATCAGCAGCTAATCCTGATGCTACCTGCAATACAGGCCTGCATGAAGTCTGTGAAAACATGGACCAGCAGTGAACAGTAAGTTCACTACTAAAGGAGGATGAAAATCCCTCATCCAGGAAGTTACAAAATATCTCAAAGCAACATTGAAATTACCGCAGACCTCATCTACCTCAATGAGGGTCAGTGTTGATGCATGTAAAGGCTTTATCTCTAATTAGAGCAAAGTTATTACTCGTAAATGTTGGCCTGGAAAATATTGTATACTCTTTGTTTTGTTTGTTTTTATTAACTAAGCTCTTTCCATTCATTGTAATTTTATAATAAAAGTAGGTTTTGGTGCTAATTTACTGAATTTGGTTCAATAAAGAAAGTTTTTTTTTTAAAGAAATAGTTTTCTGAATCCTGTTCTTAATGCTGAAAATGCACCTGTATTTCAGTCATACCCTGGAATGGCCTCGTCAAATTTTAACCCAATACATGACCTTAGCATGACCTTTAGCCCTTCACAAAAATACAATTAAAAGGCAGAACTGATGCCAGTTATCACCAACAGTTAATGACAGCTGCCACATCCAGTTATTAAGGCAAAGATGTGTTTACCTTTTCATTTTCCCTGTGAAAATTCATTTCAAAGTTATATTTTCTGCAAGTAAAATTTGAAACAGAAAAATAAAATCTGTTCCTGAGGTCTCAGGGCTTTTCAAACACCTTGTATTATCACACTCCTACCTGTTCAAAATGTGTTCAGGATGGACATCCTGCTGGAATACCAAACCCTTTGTGCAGGTGGCACAAAAATTCTTTACAAGTACCTGGGAGGAGTTTGGGTCAAGAAGGCTTAATCTCGCAAATGAACAGGTGCTGTGTGACCAAACAAGTGTAACACCTGCAAGGTTCAGAGCACCACCAAGACCAATACCGTACCTCCTGGTTTTAACAGCAACTGATCCATGATTTATTGGGTTCTTCCCTTTCTTCTGCTCGACCTCTCTTTCAAGTTTCTTGAAGTTCAGCCAGAGAACACTTGCACAACCTTTCATAGTGCTGAGAAGTCAGTAGTGAAAATCATCACCTCCTTAAAAGGAAAAAAAAAAAAGCTAAAGTAACACATCATGAACTACACCCAACAACCCACGAGGCAAAAATTGACTTTTGTCCTTTATCATGCAATGTTTACATGACTTGTTGCTCTTCTTTGTGCAGTCAGTTATGAAAAGGTATTTTTCCCGCTTACAAATTTCTTTTGCTGGTTGCCGTTATTGAAAATGTCTCCGATCAATAACCATAGTGAATCTAAAACGCGGTTTTTCAAATTATGATTTCATTTACTAACAGAGAAAGAGCCATCCAAGAACCAACGGTGAAGTTCTGCGTTCAGACTTCCTTCCTTCTCTGGAAGTCGCTGCATTGGACATAACACCTCACTTATTTCACATTACATCTTTTTCAACTTCCTGTTCCTGTAGTAAACTACTGTGTCGTGAAAAAGTACTGGCAACACTTCCTGAATTATTATTTTTGTGCATGTTTGTCACACTTCAGTGTTTCACAACATCCAACCAATTTAAATATGAAAGTCAATTTAAATATTAAAGTAAACACAATATGCAGTATTTAAATGAAAGTATTTATTACTTACCTTTTTAAACATGACCTGAGCTCACCATCTTTAGCCACACCTGTTCTCCATCAAGACATTCCGAGATTCAAGGAAATTCAGGAACAACTGAGATCTATCGTTCTGGACAAGATTACAGAGAGCAGTTATCAACAAATCACTTTAACAAAAAGACACAAATCAACTTTACTACCTAGCCAACAAACAATAAACTACTCTACCAATGACCAGTCAATACAACAGACCCACTAACTACCCCATAGGTCAATGAACTACCCCAAGTATCCAAACAACCCTATAACCAACAAACCAAATACCTGACAAAAATATGACATATTAAATAAATCTCTATTTCAGACCAAAAACCTCCATTAATTTTGAAATATTTTATTTATGCGAGTACATGTCTATTGTCAAATACCAACATTATTTAAAACGCAGGTACAGAAAGCACACGACTTACATTTTTTGAATTTAATCCATATTCAGTGAAACTTTTACACAACTTACCAAATACATAAAACACCATTGCCCAATGTCAACAACAAACAGAAACATCAAAAACACTGGTGATGATTAATTCAACAACAAAAGCATTCCTTTAAATAAAATGCGTTATTCAAATAGAGTGTAGTGAGAAGCAGGAAGCAGCGCCCCTAGTGGCCGTCTCCCACTAGTGGAGCGCCAACACAGTGAGTTAAGGAACTGGCTGGCTTACAATACACAGCTGTTCCAATGCACCATATGGTTTTGATTACATGATCAAGAGATTTAATTATGTGATTAAATTACTTGTAAGTTATTGGTGTTGTGATACATGAGCGCATCTGTACGAGATCATTTTCAACAAGGTCATTAACAGACGAATATGTTAATCGCATTGTGATGTCTCACAATTATCCAACCTTACCTTTTTATCATTGCCTTTTTATTATCCACAGACACGCGAGCGAAAACATCCGCGATCGGCTCTAATTCAGCATTCCTTGCAACTAATTGCAGAAGAAGACCGTGCAGGGATCACGGATTCTCAAAACGCCACGGTCTTCGAGTCTCAATTGGCAGACTAGTTGCAGATCCAACATGCTGACCTTGACCTGCCGGTTGCACCTCGCCCCATGATTTCTCCTTCAAAAATGCTATTACCGCCACCTCTCTGGGGACCAGCATGACAAGATCCTCACTGAGCTCAGGATAAAAACACCTGACCCTTCCTCCCTCATCACACACAGAGATGAGGGGACCGGAGTGGGGAACCAAAGTTCATCCTGTGGGTTAATAGGGTCTGCGGATGAAATCATGTGTATGATGGAAACCAAAAAAAAAGAAGAAGAAAAAATAGAGGTGAAGACGTTTTACAGAAAACAGCTACCTCTCTTTGAGTTCCTCTCCCATCACGTCTACTTGTGTGGCCAATTGCCCTTCAGATGTTTTGAAGGAGAGACTTGTAGAAGATAAGATTTCATGCTGTAATTGAGGCTTAGGGAGCATAATAAGGCGTCAGTCATGGTGTCTGCTGTACCAAAGAGTTGCACAACGCTGCCGAGTTAAGAGGCCATCTACTTTAGTGTTACCAGCGTGACATTTCGCACTGGGTCTGAACTTGTGACCTTCATGATTACACATTGTTCTGCTGACCTTATTATCTCCTCCGAGTTGAAACGGCCACATGCATACACCCACAGGCCTCAAATACTCTCTCACAATGTTCAGGTTTTCTCATAACGAAGATGACAGCTGGTCGCAGAAAAGACGCAAAACCCATTTCTTTCCCTTTGCAAAACAGAAATACAGAGATGTTTTATGTCGCAAATGAATAAAGGAACAAGAGGCGGAGGAAGAGCAGAGGAAGGGGTGATGAAGGCAACACACCATTTTACAAGCAGGCGATCTGACACCAATAAAACACTGCATTATTGGGAGGATTATGAGCTACGATAATGTAGGAGGATATGAGCCACTGGACCACCCTGAGAGACCCGGAGAGGTGCTGTGCCAGCAACGTGGAACTCAAATGCAAATTCAAAAAGCAATCAGGCGACTGCAATGACTTGACCCGTTTGTAGGCGTCACCGCTGATGCCTGAAATGAAGGGACTAATGGCTAAAATGATAACCCAGTGAAAATAGGTGAATTAACCAGTTTGTTAGTACAAAACCAGAAGTACAGCAACACTGAAGAGCCGAAGAACAGTTTTATCAGCCTTAGAAGTCCCTGGAAACTAGATTTGGTTCTGCTTCCGGTGTTTACTTCTGAAACTGACTTCAGACAAATGCCAGAAGTACAGTTTAAAGATGATTTAGCTACACTAACCACTGTAGCTTTGCTTTGGCTGCAGAAACAGCTCTTATGCTAAAACTCACAAGGATCCTGCAAAGGCGAGGTTAAAAACAGACTGTTGAATAATTTTACATCTTGCCAATTTTTATTTTTCTATAATTAATTGGCATATTCTTAGTATTCAAAATGTCACAAACTATGATTTATATACTTAAATAAGTTATGACCACTCCATATCACACTATTTATTAATGGAAGACACTAAAACAGGCAGGAGTTGGGCCAAACCATAAGGAAAGTAAAGGTCATAAAACAAAGTGTTCAAAGTTAACATGAGCAAGTATTGGCAGCAGACGAATCCAGAACAATTAGGTAAAAATAATAATGAATAATACAATGATGTACTAAAATGCAGAATACACAAAACATGACAAATTGGAAACTGGAGACAGAACAGAAATTCTTCAAAACTTAGCATAATGTACTGAGAGTCAGAGTCAAGGACTCGATGCTAGCAACAGTTCACCGTCGCTACGTCCCCATCTAGGAGTCCGCTGAGTTTCTTTAGATAGAGAGCCTTTTAACACATTTGAATAAACTGAAATCAACTGCATTAATTAAAAAAAAAAGTCCATACAGTTGGACTGGATTGACATTTTTTTCTTAATGGGCCTTGAGACGGCATTCATTGTGAAGTTGCGCCATGTAAATAAACTGAATCGAATTGATAAAATATCCATGTCAATGTAAATCTGATGTAAAAGTCTTTGTGTGACTGAAATGCCGGTTTTTGTGTTGTGTTTGAAGGATGCATTCAAATTTACGCCAGCACACGATTAAGTATACACACCTTGAACCGACATGTCGCCTGGCTCAGAAATGCTTCATCGTTTTCATCTTTTTAAACCACTTTCAGCTTTGATTATGACACGCTTTCATGTGCCGCTCACAACATCATCAACATAGTAAGCAACAAACTCAGAATGGAACATTTTATTGCCTTCACAGTTTTCCTTTTCACCTCAAGTTCTTTACAATCCCACCGTTCTTGTATTTGAGATGTCGTCCTTTCACCATCCAGAGTATCAAAGGATCAAGATTAAGACAGAAATTGGTAGGCTATAGCCGGATTGTTTTTGCTTTTGGATCAGCTAGCGTTTAACTAAAACACACAGCTACAAAACCTTCAGTGCTGCACAGCTCCACAGAAATAATACAATCTGTTCCGTCTACACTAGGGAACAAGAACTCAGAAATTGTGCACTTCTAAACTTTAGACA
Organism: Micropoecilia bifurca; assembly: GCA_903067075.1. NCBI lineage: Eukaryota > Metazoa > Chordata > Actinopteri > Cyprinodontiformes > Poeciliidae > Micropoecilia > Micropoecilia bifurca. The sequence goes on from CAEGAF010117798.1 coordinate 49,026, forward strand.
ACTGCAGCACTTTATTCCCGATCAGAAGCAAGACATCAATCCTCAACGCCAGCTGCTCAGTTGGACTGGGGGCAAATTCTTATTCGGGCTGCCTCTCACCTACTCTACCAGGCCAAGATGCTCCTTCTATCTGCAGAAGCTTCCTGAGTGCTTCATACAAAAGCAAAAATGCGGTGGAAAGTTGACCTAAGTGTGGAGTTTCTGGAAACTTGGAATTTTTGCCACATGAATGAAATGAACAGAATCTGAGACATGACCATGGGGATTCCAGCTATTGCAGGAAAATGATGGAAAAGGTGACCATCAAGAAATCAGCTGGTCTAGTTACCTTACACTAGGTAAAAAGATGTTATGCCCTCTCCTTAATCTGATGCCAAACTTCTCTTTCCAATATCTTTATGCTTTAATAAGGAGGTAGAGAATCATCATTCATACATATTTGGACATAGTGTCCGGTCTCCTTTATATAAAATGGTGCAATTACTTTGGTCTGCCAGTTCAGATGCATTTTTTTCACTTTACAGTCTGGAGAGCCCAAAATACACACTCAGCGACTTAAGGTAATAGTAGAACATTTTTTGCAATCATGAACTTTCTGCACTACCTCACTGGCAGAGACAGAGCAGTTGTTTACAATATTCTTGTCCTCCATCTTCACTAAACAATACATTGTGTTGAGATGCAAAATGCTTCCACTTGAATTCTACTAGCAGGACGTCTAAAACGATAGATTCTGTTGCAGACAAACTGAAGTCACGTCTGGTTTAATGTGGCAGTATGGGAACACAGGAAAACCATAAATTCCTTTACATGGAAGGAATATTGTATTTTTAAAATATATCTTCAAGTCCTAGGGAGAAGTTATTAAATGATGAAGTTGCTTTATTTAAAAAACTACCTATATGTTTAGAGTTGCTTTTAACCCATAATCATTGACAAAATGTTACATTTTGTTTGCTGATTTCTCAATTATATGATGTTTTATAGTTATTTTATTTTTGTGTTTTTATGATCCACAAGCACTTTGAACTGCCTTGCTGCTGAAATAAACTTGATTGGTTGGTATATTTTTTCTTGTAACCTGTACAACTTCAATATTTTCAAGCTGTCAATAATGGACAGCATCCAAGCTTTCTAGAGTTTCTCTAAGCACAAAAAAGGAGCTCTGGGAAGCACAGAGTTTATGGATCAATAATCCATTGGCAATAATCAACCCAGGAGACGTAACCTATATGAAACCCAACCACCTCCCTCCTCCATTTACCCGCCACCAAAAACGACAGCGCCAGCCGATAGTGTTTTTGGTCCGGAGGCGAACTCACACAGCCTCATAATTGTTTAATGGTGCATTTTACGAGGCGACACTGTGAGTCAGTGCAGGCCCGGAGGCTCTGGATTCCACACGATAACACGTTGGGTTTGGTAATGCGGGGTTAATCACAGGTGGATTTCAGCTCACTGCAGGGAAAAGCCCAGCTGCTCGACGTGTGTCGCTACCTTTAGGGAAGAGGCGCATCCGAAGCTTTGCGCCTGTGTGTCCGACCTCGTTGCTCTGAACGCGAGACATTAAAGAGGACGGGGGCGTGCCGTTCCTCCCCCCCCGCACGTCCAATACACAGAGGATCGGCTTTAAAGGAGTGCTTGTTGAGAAACACACCGAAGAATGATGTGCTCGACGCTTTGGTGCGACAGGAATCCATCCACCTACGGTATATTTTGTTCTATGTTCAAAAATAACTGTTCCGCAGATGTCTATGCGCAGTGATGCAGGGTAACCCGATGCTGTCCCACAGCACTGCTCTGCATGAGCTGAGCTGCTCCCTGCAGACCGTCCTCCAACGTCTGTCAATGAGCCTTTCAGACACAGAATCTTAATGCAAACCAATCAACACAAGCTAAACCAAGTGTGCAAACTTTGTAAAATATAGCATGCAACACTTGTAGCTGTACAAATAGCCTGCAACCATCACCTCTGATTATGCTGCAGGTGCAGAAAGCTACATGCGCCAGCAGCAGTCGGCTTAAAGAAAGACTTTACCTACAGGAAATATCAGCTTATGGAAAAAGCCTTTTGGATGTCAGTCGTTTTCAGAGATTTCTGATAGATTTTGGCATGTGCATACACATGTATACTTGAACGGTTCAAGTATACTTGAACCACTGCTAAATGTGACAGAGAGGTACTTGTACCCATCATTTCCATTAATCTTTGCTTGAGTTGGTTCCTTTTAGGTCACAAGAGTTGCTACTACATAGGTATTCTTTAGACGCTATTTCTGTGTCCATTTTGCACTAATGGATGCTGTCGTCATATCAATGCCGACAGCATCCATTGTTTAACCTCAAGTAAGCTTGAGGTTCAGGTAAACAGAATCCATGGCTCTATGGATTATGGAAAGAAGAGGCAAAGCAGCCCCAGACCATCTTGTTAGCACCACTATGTGTGACTACTATTATACTCATTTGACACAACTTACAAATAATTTCACTTTTTTTCTAGGCTTACTGCTTTAACCAAACTCTAGTTCATTTGCCTACAAACCTAGGTCTCGGTTTCGGTTGAAGTGATCTCTGGTGCGGTTCGAATGCACATCTGAATGCCAACCTCTCCAACAGCAGTAGACAAACTGTAGCGCAGGTCACCCAAAATGTGCGAGTCTAGTGCTGATGCGCAAAAACGTTTGTGGTCTTTCACCAATGCCAAAAAAGAAATCCTACAATCACTCAAATCTGACGCTACTCCATTTTTGTTTTACATTTTGTGAAGAGGAAATTTGAGATCATGTCTTCTTCGGAGGTTTTTGTGTCGTTTCCTTCAGTAGTTCTTGGTCGTTTTTTTGACAGTGCAGCGTGTAACCAAGCCGCACCAACTGAGAACAAAGCCAATGTTGGCCCCAATCGCACCAAGTCTATCAATCTACCAGGTGTGAAAACACCCTAAATCACAGATAATTTATGATTTAACAAGAAAAACATAACTTTTTCGTACAGCGGGAGCTAGGTATGTATAGGTTTTATGCCTATTAAATTAAATCATCATCATTTGACCTGCCCTGTTTCTCACCCGACAGCAACTGAGAGCCATCAACCCTGCAACCATGAACAAAGGTAGAGTGGGAAAGTAAAATAAATCATTGAATATTTGAGTAATGAGGGAGTATGCAGCCTCCGTGAATAATACCTTACTTCAAGGTATGCACACTTAATTCACACATTCATAACCCCATTTAAAATGACCGAAAGAGCTTCGAGTTCTATTTTTAAAAAAAGATGGCACATTTATGTTGCCTTATTTATACCGTAACCTTACGGTAACGTTTAATGGCTTTTCTCAGAGAGAGCATCCCCGACTCGATCTATTTGTGACAAATAAGATGAAAAAACTATTTCGTCACCAGACTATTTTCTTTAAGCTGCCTTTAAGATGAGCTCATATTTCCTTTTTCAGTGACAGATTCTGCATTGCTCTCTGATTAAAGCAGTGCGATTGCCACACCAGCGCCAGAGCTCTCGTTTTTATTTATAATTGTACAATATATCAGGCACTTCCCCACTTTTTCATTTGTGCTCAACATTTTTCTTCCTGACCCTGCAAAAAGTAACAACTATGTGTGGATCTTTTCTCCAGGCAGTAAAGCAAAAGAAATCAATAGAACATGTAAATATTTACAGGGATTCTTAAATTAAAGACCACAGACGATGACGTAATGGTTGAATAGGTCTAGTAATCCCAACTGGGTTAGTGGTAGACAAATGATTAACACAGGAACAGATGAAAAGAAAAAGTCTGTTTCTTTCTTATCTTCACACAAACACATACTGTACATTACACCTACACACAGAGTTGCTATATATTAGAGTTAAAGTGTTGAGGCACCTAATCAGACGGCCCACGATCTGCAAACACAAGACAATTTCGCTGTTGCTCTCAACAGAAGTTAAAGCTAGAACATTTTAGAAAGAGTCCAAGAAAAGATTAGTTTTTTTGTTGGGATTCAGTCAGATATGAGTACGAAAACAGAGTGACAGTGCATGATGCAAATAAATGTTAACATCTCCTCAGCCATACCTTAGACTTGGCTCATTTGAATCTAATTTGTTTTTGCCTGGATTTACATAATGATTTTTCATTAACCTATCTCATGGTGCTAGCATATTGCAACGTCAATTTACAAAGACACGCATAAAATGAATGCACTCCATCTCATCTCTCTCTTTCTCTCGCCCTCACTTTGAAGTGTGGGTGGCGAGAAGAAGAAACACAGTGAATAACTCTGGTAATGTAGCTGTAAAAAGTGCCGTCAAGAAGCGTTAAGTCTTCCTGACGAAATGTCTGTTTTTTCTTTTTTTTTTCTCCTATCAGAAACTCTCTCAATGACTCCATTTCATGAAAAATTCCCAGATTGAATCCGGTACAGAAGCTCCATCAAAGGACCGGCGAGATCAGCGATTTTGGTTGAAACGTGAACAATTGCTGCATTTTTATGGAAATTGGTCTACTAGCTCTACAGTGTTAGCTCTTGTCTCGTCGCCCGTGCAGTCCTCCCAGGCGACAACAGATTTCAGCATGGTAATGGTTTTTCTCACACCAACATGATATGAGCTCTTCTCTTGCTGCCACACTGAGCCTCTTTGATAAAGCTTGTTGCATATTTGCCAGCATTTCTCTACCCTTAAATAAAGGTGATGTAGCCGGTGTGCATCTCGTGGTCAGTGGGTTAGAGGCAAGAGCACCTCGCATAGATCACATGTCCATCACAGGATGTGTAAGGTCATTTTTAAAGGCAGTTTGGAAATGATTGGAGAAAGATTGGAGAAAGTTCCCAATCATGAGGAGCAGGCAAGGCGGGTGGAGTGTCTTGCCCAAGGACACAACGACAGAGACGCCAACATCATTCCTATCAGGCAATGAGTACAGCCAGCTAAAACCTCTCCCTTGTCAGACAATCATCATTGGCACACACGGTCAGCAAAGGCCTGGGCTGAGCATGATTGTTCAGAGGAGGATCTAGAGGACCCTTGAGATTACATCAACAAAAGCTGTCAAGTACCGTCATCAAAAGTTCTGTCATGCAAGCCAAAACAATAACACCACATCGGCGGCATCAAACCAGGTTAAAAGCAACTCACACGGGCTGCACCTTAGCAGAGGCCGACGCTCCAAGGTGCCACACACAGGGATCCTTTTCCCTGATAAATCCCAGGCTGGAGTCTCTTAATCGGTCCAACCTCGGTGCATTTCAGGGTGACGCATAAAAAAAGTCAACTGACACGTAATTTTTGGCAAGGCAGTCCATTGCCCATAACAGTATAAATTGAACCTTACATTCCTGGTTTCTTGCTTTGTGGTTTTTCTGTCTGACCAGCTAGGACTAAATGCACTTGTGCAGCCCAACTAGTTCAGAAGTTCTGCTTGCCCCTTCCATATTACTCATTCTCCACTAAATGCCTTACAGGCACTATTACTCAAACTTCATAGATCCAACTTCACTTGGATGGCTCACAAAGAGTGACCCATACATCTCACACTTTGAGATGTATGGCTCTTCCCTGGCTGGACGACATCGAGTCAAGTCTTTTGATCAGATTAGAGAACTTAGCACTTTTCAAGCTCATTGATGATCCAAGCAACTCGACAAGTTGTTTCTGACTCTACATTCCAGATCTTAATGGCGTAGATTGCAAACCAAAGCAGGAACAAATGCTAGAAAATCACTGGTAATATTCAGTTCTGGTAAATGCAGGTTTCACATCTTATTACAAGAATGTTTTTTAACGGTATTGAAATCCAGATAATGCTGTTAAATATCTTCCAAACACTTCTAATAGATGTAAAAACAATATCTGACTGAAAACCAAATACTTGTCCTTCATAGGGATCGATTCTTCTGGAGACATCTTAATTCCTATCAGAAGAAATGTTGCTTCCAGGGAATAATTTAGTGCACACTGTCAAGCTGTCCCACCGAATTAGGGTTATTAGGCTCCTTAATTTAGATATAATATAAAAATGAGTGGAATCTGACACAGATGTGCTGTTTAACTTCCCCCATAACTAATGAGGTACCCACTTTGTTTCTGCCTAGGGGCTGACAGGTAAAGCCTAACAGATTTTAGCAAAACAAAGCCCATTTCTTGGTTCTCTCGCTCCTTCTGCGTCTCTCTGGCTTGCAGACAGTCACATGGATTTCTCTCACCCAGCCCTGAGGGATTGCCCGACCAAAGGGACTCTACACCTGTACGCAGTGCTTGCAGAAGTACACCCTTAGATTTTACTCTCCCCAACTGCAGACCTCATTCTTGTATCTTGGCAAATTATTTAAAACCTGTGTCTACTTTAAAATGGCACAAAGATGCATGTCAAAAGTCGAAGGCAAGAAAAAATTTTCCACTTTGCTGCATTATATCAGTAACATCAGCTAAGAAGAGCTTAGAAAGAGGGAAGGTCAGTACCTGCTTTTTTAAATGTGCTTTCTACTGATTGATGGACTCCAGGATTAAAGCTGTGTAGCAGTTTTGAGTTTGCTTCTGTTTTACGGCGCACCTTATGTTCTCGGTACTTGACAGGCCGTGAAAGTGGTAGCCCTAATACATCTTCCTGGATGTCTTTAGCGTTAATAAGGAAAGGTGGTTTGACAATGAGGTGGTGAAATGAGCTAGCTTTTTCCAGCAAAAAAACGTGGTCTGATTGGTTTGATTTCAGATAAAATTGTTGTTCCACAGAAGGAGGCTCACTTCTCCCATGTTTAATTAGTGGCTCAATTTCCCATAATTGAGCCATTAATGTACCATCTTTAATACTCTTTCACATAGAAAGTAAGTGTAGATTAGTGTTTGGGTGTTTATCCCCTAATTGTAGCTATAGCTGCCAAGAAATGAGAGTATGTCCCAGGCTTCTGTGTTTTATCTTTACCGAATGGAGTGTTGGATGAAATCGTTGTTGCCATTGGCGACGGGTAATCTCCTTGCTTTTTCTTTCCTGTACAAAGGAAGCACTCCTATGTGTTGCCTTTCCCAACAAAACCAATGATCAAGGTATCGATGTCATTAATTGCTGTATGTGTACTCTGTTTTCTTTGCTGTGGAAAGGACTCCTGGTTTAGCGCTTCTGTGTTTAGTCGTCTCTCCTTCCTAAACAAAATTATTTCAGCCATTAACTCTGTACCGCCTATTTACCTACTCGGACTCTGTCTCGTTTCTAGCGCTCATTCAAAGATGGCCGTTCATTCAGAGCCTGAGGATGTTTATTTCTGTTATAAAGGAAAGCTTCTTCTCCCCTGTCGCCACATGCTTGCTTAGGATTGCTAACCAAGCCATAAACTCTCTGCAGTCAGCTGATCAGCCTCGAGGATAACTTTCTACTAATCGCCGTGAATTTACCATTTTATTAAAATGTTCTATGGATTGTATTATGTGGGACTGCATCTAAATCTGATGACCTAGTCCTAGAGGGACTGTTTTGGAATAATACTAACCGCATTTGTTGCAAATTGAAAGTTGAACTGAATATTGCTTAAAACGTGGTCTGAAAGGAGAGTGAAAATAACTTGACTGAAATATGACTCTCTGTCAACTCTGAAGTGTTCTTTGCATTATACATGTCATTGCTTTGTAAATTGGTTTGGCACGATTTTTGAGTTTTTTAGTATCACACAACAACGTTACAAGTTTTCAATGGATTTTCAGCTCCTTTCCCGCATTTGTCTCAAGGTTATCTCTACCTTCCTGTTTTATCACAGAGGTTGGCACACTGTTTAATGTGGAGATAGGAGGAGGGGGGAAAAAAACCCTGAATCAGTTGCATATCCTTTGAGAGGAAATGGAAAGGCAGGAGTCTTCCCCTCTGCTATCGCCCGACACACTTACAGACAACATGCTTGATTCCCTTTTCTCTGAACTGGGGCAAATTTCAAACAAATCTCCACCCGCCTATCACATCCTGTCCTTTTGCAGTTTTCACTGGGAGCAAGCTGAAAGGCTGGAAAGGAGAAGAAGAAGAAGAAGAAGAAGAAGAAGAAGAAGAAGAAGCAAGGCGAGAAGAAGTGGAAGAGGAACGGACTCGGAAATGACCTAAAAACAACTCCATGTGGACGATCTCTGCTTCTCAAATACGCCAGGCCAGGACCATCAAATATTTACCAAAAAAGCTGTACCCGATTACGGCTCGTGGAGGGAGGAGGGCAGCGGCGGGTGGAGTATTTGAAATGGAAAAAAAAAAAAAGTCTTTGAAAATGATTCATAAGCATCTGTGCAGCAGTACACGGGGAGCACTTTCTTACCCCGGCTTCTGACTGATGATGGGGGAACGAAAGAAAAACACTTCCTTTCTTTCCACTTGCCCTCAATTCAGCTGAGTGATTATATGGGCCGGTACAGTGTCTTTCAGTGTGACGGATGCTCGCTGTAATTCTTTCACTGTGCCGGGATCATGAGTGAGCATTTGCATATGTATGATCAGGCTGCACAATGAGTAATCTTGCCAACAAGTGTATTGATTCACTTCACACGAGTGACTTAAGCCCTCAAGCCCCATTTCACATAGTCTTTGCAAATTAAGGTACATTCCGGGATGTTTTGTTGTGCTGGATTACTGCTAGTGGGCACATGATGAAAAAGAAGTGTAAAAAAAAAAAGAGAGAAGAAGCTGTATAATTCATAAGAATGAGAGTCAAAGTGCTCAGTGGTGCACAACGAAGCTTTTTACTGCAATTGGAGAGAAGTTTCCTGCGCTGCAGTTCACCCGCTGACCACCAGATGGCTCTGAGGGGCTCCAACACTTGTGGGAAGAGAAGCAAATGGATCATTTCAATTGAGCGGCCTTGTAAACACACTGCTGACAGTTGTTAAAGACGATTATAAAGAGGAGGCATTGTCCAAACGCGAGCGCCGAGGAGGGAGCTGCAGTCTCCGCCGCAGAGGTGAACATTTTTGATTTCCCCCATCATCAAGCAGGAGCCTTTACAAATTCCGCTGTCTTCAACCCTTCAAGCCGCATGACAGCATAATAGCCTCGCTCACTCTCATGTAGGCAATTATTGTAGCTTTTAATTGCATTGTTGTGTGAGTGACGTCCCTGTCACTCAGCTGCGTCCGCTTGGTGTTCATGTGGAGCGTGCGGCTGTCACTCAGACCTGCCAGGTGTGCGTCTGTTCGCGCTGGAAAGCGGGAGTGGCAGCGACACGTCTGATCGGTTTGTACGCCGAAGCGACGGCGTCTGCGAGGTGACAAGGCGTTGGCGATAGAGGCTGATTCGCCTTTCTGGAAGTGACACGGAGCCGCCGATCGCAAAGTGGACGTCATCCGGATATGGAAAGCACAAACATTGCTTCTCTTCTCTCGCTTTGGTGTCTTGTAAGATTGCTTGATATGTCTGCCTTAAGGTCATTGATTGCTGTCTCTAAACACTGAAGGGATCTTAATCGGAGACAGCGGAGACAGACGAGTGACAAGGCCGTGGCAACACATTAATATGATGTGATTTCTTATCAAACTGACTTTTATTTTGGGCCATATCGAGATCATAGATGTCCTCAAACGGCTTGTAATGACAGAAAGTATTGATAAAACCCATTAGCAAACTGATAAAATATTAATAAGTAGCTGTCTCTGCATTTGATAGGGGCTAACAATTAAATAACTTTTCATATTGATGTAATTTATGTGGTATAAAGATAAAAACGGCTTTGATTTGATTGATAAAATAATGTCGAGGCACACAATGGTTTTCTGAAGCTGCGGTTTTCTTATTAAGCTACATACATACAGGGTTAGTAGATCCAAGTCTACTAAAGCTTTACATATGATATAGCAGTGGTGTGTCACTAAAATAACGAATCTTTAAGAACTGTACATAATCTGTTGAACTAATAATTACCAGCATAAAAAATACTGACCGCTCTCAGCCAATTAGGTTTGTTTGTGGTGCTCAACAAAAATATGAATGCACTTCAAGGACAGGACTAAACACCCCTTAAGGCCCCCACAGTGGTTTCCAAAAATTTTCTGGGCCCCCCCTGTCCCTGTCCCTGGCAGGGTTCAGGGAGGCGGGGCGGGGTCAACTATTTTGGGAGCAAAATGAATGTATGTAGCTGAACATAAACAACATCGGTAGCCTACAGGCTACTTGTTAAGCTTAAGGTGATGTAAAAGCTAGTCATCTTTTAACTAACTTTACCTGCATTCAACAGCTTTACTCAACTCAGTCGGTTAGTTTGGGGGAAAAACTGTGAAAAGTTCTTTGTGTTTTGCTGCCATGACTCTAACACACCTGTGTAGCTCTGTACAGCAGCAGCAGGTCTCCTTCGCTGCTGCCCAGGCCTAAACCCAGAGCAAGTGTCGTAGCGTCATGTTGTGTTTAAAGGCGGCTCGGAAAAACAGGTCACCACATGTTAACAACGGACGAAACAGTTTTAACTGATAATAAAAGTGACAGTGGACACAGATATGGGAGGTTTGGAAGCCCCTACTATATCAAATTGACATTGGAATAACAGAGAGTTGGTCATTCTAAGGTAAAAACCCAGAGCATACAGCGTTCATGTTTTGTTTTCCATCCAGACGGCTTCCCGCGCCCCCCTTGTGATGGCACGGCGACCCCCCTGGGGGCGCGCCCCACAGTTTGGGAACCTCTGCCTTAAGGTGACCTGTGTGTAATGAATATAGAAATCAGCAGAGGTTATAAACATAACAAACTATTTGCCTGCTTTTTAAAAACAGATTGGTTAAAAAAGAGAGCCTGAAACAGTTTTTACCTCAAACAAAGAAACGTTATTAAAAAGTCACTTTATTGTCCTTGGAAATGTGTATTGCAGTGTCTGAAGTGGATACTGAAATAAATATATATTACTTCAAAAGTCGGCATTTGGTTAGCTCCCTTTAGGTCCTAAAATGTGTCATTCAAAGAGTCTTTCAGATATGCGCAGGAGTTTACAAGTAGTTTAAAAGTTGGGTAAAAAGATCAATTTAAATTCTTACTGAAACAAAGACGTTTGACCTGATTGGTTCTGCTACAGTTTGCAACACCAGGTAGCAAACTGGGCTCCCCACTAGCTTCCCTGCAAAGTGTTAGATATTCATTGATATGCCCAGGCTGATAAATTCAAGTAATGTAAATTTAAAAAAATATCTGCAAAATTGAATTTAAGAATGCAGTTTCTGGCTTTGAATATATTAGTACACCACAGATAAAATGGATAGAAGTACACAGAATGTAATTTCGAAGGACACCAAGTTTGGTGGCCCTGGCTGACGATGGAGTGAACATCATAGTGAGATCCAAAAAGGTGCTCTGCCCTTTACAACTATAGTAGCTGATGAGTTTGGTAAATGATTTAAAGAGATGTCAAAATAATTTGAAAACCAGGGCCAACATGCTTAGGTCTGGTTGGTAAAGCAAGTTTGCCCTGACAGCAGACTGGAAGATATTAAAAGAAGTCTCCGAAAACAGTGAAATTGTAAAGACACAGAAACCAAAATAAACACTCAGAAAAACTCAGATCCTCACAGAAATGTCATAATAGCCCCAAAAAAGGCTGTTGCTTCTTTATATGAAAGTTAACCAAACACAGCATTTTAAAAAAATTAAAGCTGAAGCAGACCTGGACCGTGAAACATCATAATGACCTAAAACATAGCAGGGAGTCAGCCAAGGACCGGCCGAGAAATAAGAAAGTCTTGGCGTGATTCAAAGTCCACATCATCACTGAGATGCTGTGGGGTGAGTAGAAAAGAGCCATACATCAAAAAAAGTCGAAACTCAAAGCTCAAAGTAAGCAGAAAGTGAACCTTCTTCAGACTTATGTCAGAGATTGGTAGACGTCTACAAGAGGCGTCTCAATGAAGTCAATTCAACTAAAGCGAGTAAGACGAGCTGTGGGGTGGTAGGGAGTCGCAACATCTTCTTCCTTTGATTGAATAAATAAAACAAAGTTTGATTCTGTTTTTTATCTCCAATTAAATTACTGTCCTCACTTTCATTCATGTTGAACTTTGATTTGTTTCATATGTAACATTTGAGAGGGTAGATGTTATATTTGCTATAGTTGCAGCAGACAGATTTAGCTCTTTAAAGTATTGGTTCACCATTGGTTGTCCCTGTTGCCATTTCGAAGGTTTTCCTTGCTCTCATCATCATCATCTTTGTCTCTTTCATGAATGTTGTGGCCTAAAGCACATTGGACCCATCCTGCCAAAGCAAACTGGACCAGATCTGCCACTTACACTGCAAGGCAACTAGACCCACTGGTTTACTGTTTGTCTATGCTGCCAAAGTCATAGTTGCACATACAGCAGCCCTCCAACTATGTTATCGCTGCTACACACTCCCCCAACATGGCGCCTACATTCAGAAGTTTGACAGAGAAGAGGAACAGATGAGTTATAGACTTTGGAAAAAAAAACACACACTCTCTCTCTCTCTGTTATTGGTTTTGTCTTTGTGTAAGCGACAGAGTTTTGTCAGAGGACCATCAGGCTGTTGCTGTAAGTATATAATCTGAACACCACAAAGCAATACCAGTTTAATGATGTCATAAACGTTGCATGCATACGATCATTGTGTCTAGAGAAAAAAAATGTGCCCAAACTGCACAGAAGTGTGGGTGTTTGACAGTAAAATTACCAGTCAAGTGTTCTCCGCTCCGTCTTTTTCTCTTTCTTCTTCTTTTTTTTATTGTGGGTTTTTTCAAACGTCCTTTGCCGTTCGCTCCCCGACTCGGCCCTTCATTCAATCTCCGTGCTGAGAGACAAATAGAGGGTTATTCTGTTTCCTCATAGAGTGATAACAGGCTTCGATGGGTAGAAAGTGTAATTTGTTTCCAAATTTAAGCCAGCGTTGCATTAGCATCTCACAAGAGCCACAAGCCCTGCAGAGACGCAGGCAAGAGGTGGCGTAAAATGTCTCACTCTTGAACAGCAGAGCAAAAAAAAACAAAAAAACAAATTAAAAATGGATTGGTAAAGAACAGGTAGAAATAGGGCAGCCAGCCTTGGTATATATTGAAGTATATTTTTTTTACTTTTATAGGATGACTTTGTTTTTCATAAATAGAAGGTGGCCCTCCATTAAAAAGAAGCATAAAAAAATTCTCCAATTGCTCTTTTCAAAAAACATGATGGTAGTTTTTTTTTTAAATCTCTGTCCAGTGTTGACAGAGATTCTGAGTTGGTGATTAACAATCCAGTTTCAAATAAATGTAAAATAGTCCGTAAATTTGGCACCAAATCAAAACCTTGATTCAGACGCTAATTTTAGAGCAGTTATCCATCTCCCATCCTAAACTAAACTCAAGAAAAAAACACAAATGTATCGCAGCTATAGACTTAGTCTGATTATTTTAATATGTAGTTTGAGTTTCTGTTGAAACGCTGCATTTCAGAACAAGTTTGAAATTTGTCTGTTCTTTTTTTCTGCTCTGGTTTCCAGAGGTGCTGTTCAAATACGGTTAAGCTGAGTGGTTTATATTTTAATAATTCATGCAGAGAAGTTTGTCTTTAGTTCTTGTTGTAAAAACCTATTGCGGGGGGGAAAGAAAGATCCTGAAAAGACTTTAGTGATTTCTCCTGGGAGAGGATGACTCCACCTCATTAAAAACAATTCCCGTCTCTTAGCCGTACGTTTTCATCAGCAGCAGCCGTCGCTGGAGCATCACAATGACGCCTCCTGTTACCATAGCGCTTCTCAACTCCACTGCAGTCAGTCTGACTCAGACAACCTAGCTGACAGTGGAAGAAGAAACAACAACAACAACAACAAAAAACACATCTCCAGCCGATGCTTAGGACCAGCGTCTTACTGCTTTCCCTCAGCCGTGTTTGCAACTAGGTGTCAGAGCTTTGCAAGCTCCACATGAATATGCAAAGAACGGGGGACTTGCCAAGCTGCCAAAACGCACGAGTGGAGAAAAACTGGTACAGCACAGCCTGAGCTATTGTGGAGATCTGAGCCTGTTCCACTGAAAAGCACACGTGATTCATTTTTTATAACAAGCCGAGTGCTCAGCCGCCTACAAATGGGGCGATCAAAGAAATTCTCCATTTACTGCATTTATGCTTCCGAACTGTTGTGAATTTCCTCTGTCCATTGCCTTCTTACGCTCCTAGCTAATAGGGGTCCACAGGGGCCTAAATGTGCCTGTGAAATGCAATTTTGCTCGGCCACATTTTGTTTTCAGCAAAATGGGTTGTAATGCATTCATTTTTCTTTACCATGTTCAGAAGCGCTGGAGGCACATTAGCGTGGTAGCGAATTAATTTTAGGTGCCTCTCCTCCGTTTTTCTGATGCAATGATGGAATGTTTCTTTTACTTTAAATCTATATCAGATTACGCAAACAATTACAACAATGCAGCTAAACGACTTATCCATTTATGTCTGTGGGCATTTATTAATTTCTTTTTCCACAAACAAGAAGTAGATCACTCAGGCTTCAATTTGTGCGCTTCTAGACCCAAATGTTTACAAAGCTACTTACCAGCACTTCTCTGCGGGGAAATCCAAGCTTGTCTTGTTTATAAGAGAGGCAGAAACATAATTTGAATAAGCTTTTAATCTGTCGAGAAATGATCCAAAAGACTCAGCTGCCACTGCTTTCCATTGCAGGACACAATCTGCTAACAATGAGGGGGGGTTGGGGGGGTGGGTGGGGGGCTCTGTGTCACTTTGTGGCGAAACAAGAGGAAAGTCTGAGCAAGGAGAGGGAAGGCAGCGGGAGAGACGGGGAACCTGTGGCACTGCGTCGGTTTTGAAGTGCTTCAAGGAGATTAGAGGTTGCGCTACAAAGCGAGAGATACAACAATGAACGCCTCGGCTTTGACGCTTTTAACAAAGGCAGCCATCATTTACAAATGTCAAATATTCCCAGGGGTGGGAGTAATGAATCGTATCCACTCGTGACTTTTTCAGGTATTTTTAAATATCAGCAGGAGTGAAACTTGAGAAAACGAACACCGAGCTATGAAGTCATTCATAGTCTGCGGGATTAATGTGAATTTGAAGGTGGCACGGCATTTACACAATTAAATACTGAAAACAAAGACTGATTGAAGATGAAGCATAGATAGCAATAGTAGATCCATCCGTCCGTCATATGAAGATCCACTGGGAAGTTCTGGCTATTTCCTGAGGTCTCCTCCAGGTCTGACTGGCCCCGCATTGAACCGCTATCCAATATCAAGTTTCACTAACTGGATCATGTCTAGTTTGGTTCTAGCCAATTGTATTGTGTGCATTGGCAGCGAGAAGGAGCTGTGGTCAACACTCTGATGTAATTTTGTGCATGTACCCTTGAGTGGCCATTTTTTCTGAAATTTCTCAGTGTAGTTGTCGATTATGGGTTGCAAGTTGAAACTGTATCCTCACTTTTGCCACAATGGATAAAAAGGTTTTTACCTCAAGGTTTGACCATTGTCAGCTCATCATTTCGCCAGCTTCTACAGTCCCTCACAGATTCCACAGGTCAGCTGATGAATGCGGTCTACTGCCAATCAAATCGCTTGCGCGCAATATCCAGCTAGTCCGCCTTCTACCTCTGCTGAGGCGGTTCCAAAAGACAATAAGGAACTATGTAGGATATGCAAATTGCAACAAATCTGAACAACGTTGGCAGGGAAATAACTGGTTAAAGCCACAGCATGGTGAAGGGTTCTTGGAGTAGGTGCCCTGAACAAACACTACCAATTCCTTTCAATTCTCAGAAACAAGGACTTTGTTCTTATCTTCTCACCCACTTGTTTATGTCTGCAGCTTGTAGAAATGTCGAGATCTGGATTCTTTTGTCTGGTTCGGAAGTTTACTTCCTGTCAGAGCTGCACCTCGTTCACCTGCAACCCATCGGAACTGCTGGTTATAGGGAGCAGTCATTCTGCACTTGAATGTAGACCCTAAGTGTTAGTCCAAAACCCTCTGTAAGTCTTCGATTTATGTTTCCTCCCCTCACACTATGCTGTTTGTCAGTCTCTTCCACGATTCATTAGTGAAGCTCCTCTCATCAACTTCTGAAAGACAATCCTCTGGAGATCATCAAGAACACAAACAACTTTCTAACATGGATTACTCACCCAGCCATGTCCTTTGCAGCTCCTTCCCTCACTAAAGATCGAAGAAAACTTAACACTTACTTGCATTTTGTTTTCCATCCTCCAACTCTCTGTTGACCTTCTAGAAATAACTCGCCTCTCCACCACAACATGGACCAACACACTTTCCGATTCAATCTGCAGTTCTCTCTCCCTTGTAGATATTAAGACCCGTACAGTACTTTTGGTCTAAAACCGTCTTTGTGTTTTCTGAGGGTTTTACTTTAAATGGGTGAAAATGACTCCGAAAACCATAACAGCTACACGCAATTTGGTAATAGGCATCGCCTGACATGATTCACACGTCGATGATTCATTAAAATTAATAAACTTGAAGGCAATTTTACAGTGTAGTACGACGGCGCACCACTTGTCATCGTTACACTTCAGCTCACAGTAATGACGTTCATTACTCTGCAGCCTCCTCTGTTTCTTGACAAGAACAGATATTTATTACCAATCAGCATTTCTGCAGAGCCGACTAACGACGTAGCTCCAACATGAGCTAACTTGGTTATAAAAGCTGCTCTAATGTTCTGACTATCCGTCACATAAAAGGTTCATAGCTCCATCATTAGTTTCAAAAGACACACCTAAATCAACTCACATCTCCACTAAACATTTCTTTCTCTTCCTGACAATTCTTCCATCCGGCAGTTAGCTGAAATGCTATGCTAATGTTAGCATATTTACTCTGATATTTCTGTGCAGTTCTAGCTGATAGACTATACAGAAAACTTTCAGCAAAAAGGATATTTACAAACTTCTAAGTCATAAAAATTTAAAGGCAAAAGCATGTGCTTCTCCCCTCTGTGTGAGGGCAGGAAACACGACACCGATTATGCAAACTCATATGTTTTTGCTCCCTAATTTTCTGACTCAAAATAAGTGTGCTCACCCCCTGCTATAATAACTAAAAAAAAAATACACCCTCCTCTTGGTTTTATCCAACTGAGCCCATATGCTACAATTTGGTTTTGAAAAGTCCTTTCATGTCAGCTTAAGTATTTAGTTGGACAGTTTACCTATATGGGTAAGAAAGCTAAAATGAATCCAAATCAGCTTTTTAAGAGTTGGTGTATGACTCACCATAAATCAGATAAATAATAATAAAAAAAAACTGTGGATAACTATTAGGATTCTAAATTTGAGATTTGAGCAACACAATCACTTTAGGATTTTTTATCTGGACATCTCAATTAGCCTGTGATTGGGATTTGGTTCTTCTGGAGATGATCCAGGTCTCAAAGCTGCAATGCAGATGAACCGGTAAATGGAGAATAAAATCTTTAAGTGGTATAATTTGAAGTCCGTAATAGGCAAAGTACAAAGAGACCCTGAAAAATCAAGAAAAACTAAGTCTGAACGTTACCTTGAACACACCATCCTCAATGGAAACATTATAGTTGCAGTACCAGCTATATGAAGAATTGAAAAGGGACATTGGAGCTGGTTTGACTTTGATTGGAAGAAAGCTAAACGGAGAAAGAGGAAATACTGACAATTAAAACATGAGTGAGGTTAAAACAGACCTAAGACAGGCAGAGCCCCAAAGGAACGGCTTACATCAAAGCATAATCAGGTGTTAGAATGACCCACCCACTTAAAACCATAAACCATTTGGGAATCCGTGGCAAAACATTACATCCTCAATTGAGGTATTTTATAAATCTAATTAGAATGGGCACAAAAATTCAGTCTCTGAAAGGCATATCCCCAACAAGTCACACACCTATAAGTGAGTTGAAAGGTTGCTCTACAAGTGCTAATTTAAGGGCGTAATGCAAATGCAAGCTGCTCTTTTCAGACTTTTTGCATACATTTGATCCATTAATAGTCCCCCCAAAACATCTTCCAACCAAGTACATCTAATTTTAGAAGCGGTATTCTTGGTGGGAGTTTAATAAACCATTTAAACGTTAACATCTATAAAGCTGTCATGCTGTCATTTATCAAATCTTATCAGACGGAACCTATTAATCAAACATAAAAGGATTGTAAATCACGTCCAAATAAATCATCCTGACATTTAAATACTTACTAACCTTGACATTTTGTGTAGGTACAAGCAGGAGGTCCTGATGGATGCCGGGAGACGACTGTATTCCTTCAAATCCGTCTCATCTACATTGAAAGGAAATCAGACGCTCTGCCAAAAAATTATGCACGTAAGACATAAATTATATTTGTACTCTTGTAACAACAGTGGTGATTGGCGGTCATGCAATTATATAATAGTGGTTATGATTGATTAAGCTGGCATGTGTCATCGCAAAATGCTATCAGACATAGAATACGCGAAGGTGAAAGCTACCAGACAATTGCTTATTGACAATTTTCTCTACTAATGTGAACGCTAATTTTAAATATGAACAGCCAATATATTATTTGCAGTTGCTAGGATAGATAGGAGACAAGAAGTGTGACCAGATGAGTAATTCTTGTCTGAACCGGATAGTAGTGGGTCTGTTTGTCTCATAGATTTTGTAAAGAGTCATTGACTTGTTTGCAATGTCAGTGAAGGGTTTGTGATTCTAATTTTGGTATACAATAAAGGTTTTTGGCGCATTTACTTGGGTTTTTTCATTGTTTAATCATAAATAATAAATAATTTTTCACCAGATTGCTTTTCAAAATCTTTTAGATTTAGCTAGTCATACAGATTCTTTTTAAGTGAGTCTTAATTGCGTCAGATGTGTCAGAAATCAATAAAACTAAAACAGAAAAAAAAATTTGCAATGGGGAATTCTATTGAAAACTAAGAAGCCCAGAAATGTTAGAGAAACAGTTTAAATTTATCTAAAAGTAGCAAATTTCCATGTTGACGCACGTGGTGTTTAGCTAACAGTGCAACATTAGTGGGAAAGTAGCTGTTAGCTAAGAGCATTACATACAGAGGTGAACTGACTAACTAAAGCAAAGGGGTTAATTGTCAATTAGAGAATATTTAACACTACTTTGGAGCAATTTTTTAAAAACATTGTTTTTAAAAAAAAGCAAAAAAAGTAAAAAAAAGTAGCCAGGTTGCGATCCAAAAGAAACAACCATTTGCTACAGTTTGTTCTGCTGTGACAAAGATTGCGGTTCTGTGTGTACATAAAAAGCTAGGACCATTTCCTTCATCATTCTGCATTTGCTGTGGCAGGCTGGAGATAAATTGGCTGAAATGCCTGAGTCATGTAGATACGGTGTTTGAGGACAGATTGCATTGGGCTAATTACCATTTCAAGAGACAACAAAACAACTCTTAGCGCTTGACAAATTTAGACAATAGACCATTAAGAGCACTTCAAATCAGCGAGTTATCATCAAGACTTTTTTTTTTCTTCTTCCTGCCATAATTATTTTTTATTGCAAAAATTCAGTGTGGCGAAGGGAAGGGCTGGTAATCATAAGCAGCCAGCATGCAGCTGAGTTTTCAGAGGGCAGAATTAAACTTGCAAATTTCTATCATCTGTGATTAATGCCAATCCATATTCACCGCAAAAACAAAATTAATGTTGAACCCACTCAGGGAGAAAAGATGGAAATCAGGGCAGTTCCTGCAGAAGCCGAGTGCAGACGGAAAAGACGGCTGAAATGAGGATTTTCTTCCAACAGCAATTGTCGGGCTGCTGTAATTCCTCAGCTCTGATGTGTGTTTGATGCCGGCAACAATTACATGGATAAAAAGACACAAAATGCACACACACACACACACACACACACACACACACACACACACACACACACACACAGAGCACTTTATTGGTATTCTTGATCGACGGTGTTCCGCTTCAGTGTAACTTTCAGATTAAGTTCCAGTTGTGATAATAAGAAGGGCACCAAATGGGAATGTGTCCTAAATTTATCCTCCCATAGGGATTAGAAAGCTGTTACCATTACATTATGGAGAGAGGAGAAGGGGGGGAGTCCCAATGGGGCAAAAAAAAAAAAAAAAAAAAAGAACAACCGAGCGGGATCCAACTGTGAGTTTGCAGGAGTTCACATCAGGGAAAATCAGTATATGTGAGCACCAATGTCGCTGCAGTTTAAGCACTGCTTTAGGTCAGGGATTATTGATCACAGTGATTTACCTCAACCTGTTTAGGTTCTGGCAAGGCTAAAATCCTTTTCATTTGCACAATTTCCAAGAGAGATACTTAATGCTGGGAGGCATCTGGCCTCCCTCCCTCGCTCTGCCTCTGCTGCTTCTGTAGCGCTCAGCCATTAAGCTCTGCTGCCTTAAAGTGTAATTATGACTTAGCGATGCTCTCCAGTTCAGATATGTACCAAAGCCGACTGAATAGGTTACTGGTAATATTAAACACAGCAGGTCATTTTTTTTTGAGAGATAGAGGACATTGATTTGATCCTTTCTGAACTTTGTCATTTTTCTTCGGTCTTAATGAAATCCAGTGCGACTATTGCCATGTTATTAGACCAGATTATTTGTTACTTTTGGTTATTTATTTTTTAAAGGTATCATTTGGTGTCAATATGTCTAAGCTAAGCTAATTTGCTATGTGTTTTCTTTATTTTGAGAATAAAAATATGGTATTTACCAAAAGCAATTGTGCACTACTTCTCATTTTGTCCATCGCATCAAACCCCAATAACACATTTGGGTTTCTGTTCTAATGTGTCAAAATATGAAAGTTAAAGTACAAGCAATACTTTTGCAAGCCTTTTTACTTGAGGTACAGACGGATTAAGGCACAATTATCCTCTTTGAGTGAATAATGAAGAATTCCCCCGCCAGTAAATGCCCTTGATGATTATTGTAAAGACTTGTTTTCCTTTCCCTTCACTGGCTAATTTCCTGCATACTGTAGTTATTTATGCCGTTTCTTTACGCGTGACTAATGTCAACAACCTCCTCTTCAAAGCTCACCTCGGCCTGCGTGTCGGCGTTGTGCGCCTGTTTTCCACGCTGATAATTGACCACACAGCACGCCGCGCATCTCCGTGATGAATTATGACTCTCACCACCATCACGTCTCGGCTTCGCGTTTACCTCAGAGATTGCATCCTTGAAGAGCCTCGGAGGCATCAGATAGCGAGGCGCGTTCAGTCGCATTTCATTTCGTGCCCGACTCATCTCGACATGACACCCTCCCCCCTCCCCCCAAACGTCCGGGTGACGTTTGGCGTATGCAGATCGGACTCGCAAAGTCAGGAGATAAAATATTGTTTGTGCCCTTTTATTTGTGCATACATGTGCTCGGCTCAGGCAGATAACAATGCTGGAGATAGACGAGAGATGCGGCTTTGCAGATACGATGCAGAGCAAGCACTGCAGAATAAATGCGAAAATGGAACCAAGAACGCATGTTGGTATCTCCTCAGACTATATTTTCTTGTTCTTTGAGACCTTGTCTAATAAAGGGTTGTTTAATAGGCTCTTCTGACAAGAAAAAGGCTCCCGACACCAACCAAGCCCCCTGAGAGAAACATATCGAGGTGGGGTGGGAAACCTGTGTACACTTTCGATGATAATCCTGTACCTGACAAGCAGCAAGGCACAGTTAACATCATTACAACCACACTCAGGGGAGCAGAAAGGCTTGTGTCTGTGTGGAGGAAGTTGTGTGGGTGTTCGTCGGGGATAACAACGGCCACATGTTGTCAAAGTGAAATTGTCCCCTCATAAAGCCATCATGCTGTGCCAGGAGTGGCCCCATCATCGCAGCCAATTAAAAATCAATTAATCAGCTCAAAGTCTTTGCGCCCGCTAATGGACTTTGAGTGCTTGGAGTGATAAGACCCATGGTTGGCATTGCTGCTCCTGCACCTCCGCAACAGTACTGTTTCAACAAAAAGCCCCCCTTTTAATCGTTGGATCTGGAGCAGACAGAAAGCAATTTGTTCAGGGTTATAAGTTAATTAGCTTTTACCTTGTGTGTTATTTCCAACTAAAACTTTGGAGTAGTTTCAAAACGTGTTGTGTTGGATGAAGATTAGGAATACAATAATAGACAATGAAATTATATAACAGAAGGGGCTTAATTAGTTTTTTGCCAACAGAAGGCGCTGACCAGAGAGAGCTAGCTTAGGCTGGCATAAAAATTAAAATCAAACGGGGATAATGTTTTGATACTGTGCATAAATCAGAATATCCCGAGTCTGTTTCAGTTCTTTATGCTAATACAAATGTTTTTAATAGGACCTGGGACTTATTTGTTCTACTTGTGCTCATGTTGTGAAAAATCTGTGTAGATTATAGAAAATACTGTAATTGGTCTTAACCCAGTTGTTTTATGTAAAAGATACCTGAAGAATTTGTTTGCAGTGTCAATACTTTTCAAACTTTTATGGTTTTCTTTCTACTAGTCTTTCATATGCCTAGTATACTTAGAGTAGAAGGTGTTCATTGTTGTACCATTGACTCCCAAAGCTACTTGGTTGGCTATTGCAAAGCAGCCAACCAGGAGCAGCATTTGTTTCTCTTGCCGCTGATTGGCTGTAATTCCAAGAGCTGAAATAAGGAAAACTGCAGCTAATGCCTTAAAGTGGCATCAATATCACAGTGGATATTGATGTGTAGTAGTGTATACTTGGTATGTGAACTATTAAAACAGGAAGTTATAAGAAGTTTATAGGGAGCCTCAAGTATTTGCAAATATTAGCTATATGCTAATATAGCATATAGCTAATATGCTATATTAGCTATATGCTAATATAGCTAATATATTAGCTATATTAGTATATAGCTAATATGCTAATATATGGGCCACAGTATATATAATATACTGTGGCCCCTAATCCTTAAGGATACTGGAATCCACTGTATTACCAGGTCTATACTAAGTGCTACATTGTGTTGGTGCTTGGTGGAATCCTCTTTCTCCTTAAAACTGTCTTTACTACCTCTAGACACCTACTATCCATGCATCGTTTTGCTAGCTTGGCATCAACTGAATGTACATTAACTCCATCCTACTACATAAATCATGCATCTACTGCAGAGTTGTGTTTAAGCCTTCATAAAATCTGAGCACACTCCCGACTGATTTTATGCTGCTTTCATGCCAGGTGGTAATATTTTGAGTTCTTTCCGGTGATTGATGTTCAATCACCGTTCTGCTCCTCCAATCCCGTCACTTTGTCCACGCACGAGCTGCGTCGCGGCGCGCCGCCTCGACAGTTCAAGTCACATCACATTATGAAGAATGACCTTTGTCTCTGCTGTAACGCGCGCCCCAAGTCTGTAGTTAATCAAAGGCGATTAGTTCAATTTACCAAGTCGGTTTGGTAATCAGCGCAAGGCGGACTAGTGACGCAAGGCAGAGGTCAAACCGAGGGCCTCGTCTGTCGTCAGGGCAACGTTTGAGGGGGTAAATGTTGACAAAAGGTCAAAAGTCCAAACATCTGCAGAAATATAGGGTTGTTTTCAGTCTAATCTGCGTAGAAGCTTTCCACCTTTAGAATAAAACCTACTCCCTTGATTTATCCCCTCGTTTAAAAATTTCCTTGCAGTTATGATCTCGTGTTCCGGCTCCACGTCAGTTTGCATTGCGGCGGATGTGTTTTGATGGTTACTTAATATTTTGGACACATTAGGTCCTGCATCTTCCAACAGAAGAGCCGACTCTCCCCGTCTCACTCGCCCACTCTCACCGTGTATTTGTGCGACAGCGTTCAGATAAACTGAGATGGATGTGTGATGCGACAGCTGCTGATAAAAACACTTGGCAATAATTTGTCTTCGCGAAGCTGTCGCGACTGAAAGCCTACTGTAAACCTTCAGCCCGCGTTTCTTTATTTCACTGGAGGGCCTGCGTCTGCAATCTCCTGTGCAGACTGTTACAAGACTTTCATTAGAGGTGCGCCTCGGCCTAATTTAGTTATTGATAGAAAGTTGTTCGGCTCAGAGTTTCGAGAGCCTTGCCCAGGGCATCGGCTCCCTCTGCCAATTAAATGAAAGCCATTTAAGACCATTAAAGCAAAATTAAACAACTGAGCAAAGGGTGATTGCCACAGGTTAGAAACGTCACCGTTAAGATGAACATATCCACTGAGGAGGGCGTTCTGGGAACAACCAATCCATAATGGCCCCCAAAGCAAATTACACCTGAAGGTTAATGGATAAAGTGGGCTGGTAGTTTAAATTAACATAGTGTTTAAAAGCCTTTTGATGGTTTATCTGAAAGTGTACTGCCAGGTAAATTGTAATTCTTAAAAACATCTAAATTAAACTCTGACTCTGCAGTGTAATGGATATAATGTTTTAATGTAAACTGAACGGTAATAACCAATTCATATTCTGGTATATTTGTATGAATATGCAACACACCACTTATGGGGAATAATGAGAATTTCCTTCCAGGTTTTATTTCACAACTCCAAAGCCTTTCAATGCCCAGATCTCCACACTTAGCTTTTTTTTTTTAAATTACCATAATTCCTGGACTTTAGAGGACACCTGATAAGTTGTCTTTTAATAAGACAGAAATAAATACAAAAATAGGTTGCCTCAAGCATTTTCCACTTAAGTTTGTGGTGTGTTTGTTTCCCAAAGTAAAAGATATTAAACTTAAGATATTCCGCAAGAGAGATATTAACATAGATTGAAAAACCTTCTGTTGTAGGAGAAAGTCTGTCGATATTCAAAATGCCGCATGAACTGACTAGTAAACTCATTAGTTTGAGGGATCATAAAAGTATTGTCAGAATACAATATTTTTGCGAGATGAAACAAAAGAAAAAACCCAACCCATATCCCTAGGAGGCGCTATACTGCGTGTTGTAACCTGAGATATTTAAACAAAGATTTTTTCATATGTACTGGTAACATACACAAATACATACTGTAAATACCCTTTATAAAAATATAAAATTTAACATTTGAAAATAAACTTGCTTAATGGAAATGGAACAATTTTGAAAAAAACTCTTCTTTTTCAATGTAAAGTTTTGCCGCTAATGTGAAATGTCCTTTTTTGGCCATATTAAAATCAGTGCATTTTGCAAAACTCGATGAAAAATACTTCTTTCACATGATTCATGTGATCAACAACTGGATGCTGCTACCGGTGGAGAAACAAAGAAGTTGACAGGAAATGGTAGGAGGATCATGGCTCAGCTTGCTTACTGCATGAAAAACCTTATTCACGTCAGATTTGTTTAACGCAATCGCAAAATTGGGCTTTTTTCAACTTCAGTTGGACAGCAACAAAGTTTTGCCCACGTTTGTAATGTAAACACAGCAATAGGTCTCCGTCTTCATTTCCCTCCTGCACACTAAAACCACTAAAGACTATCGGTTTATAGTCAGGAAATGAATGCAATTTAAGTTCCAAAGTTTATAATGTTCAGATGGTGAACTTTTCGTGAATAAATTGATGGACAACTTATAGAAGGTTGGATTGGTAGACGGATGATGGGCTCATTCTTGAATAGATTCAACTTATTACACACATTGTGCTGTGCTGCAGAGATTAAAAGACGGTTGGATTTGCAAGGCCTCCATGTGCAAGATGAGAAAGAGGCCGCTTTAAAAGGAGGTATAGACAGATGGTGGAAAGAAGAGCAGAGATAATGAAAGATGAAGCGTGACTACTGTTTCTGGCGCACTGGATTCTCCAAACTTTCCATCAAGTCTCAGGCAGTACGGGACTGAAAGCGAATGAATGCCTATTGAAACACATCAGAGCAGCGAGATAAAAATCACAAAGGACACATAAGCAGCCCTGCCTCAATATCAGTCTCGGATCTCATTTGACAAATGGATATCTGCGTTACAATTTCCTTTGATGGGTCCGTTAAGCAGCAGAAGAGCAGCATGCTGTCGCCTCAAATATTGAAATGAAGCCTCCCGTTCTAAATTCCTCCATACTTCTACCTGATCCTTTAGATGTGCCTGGATTTATATGTTATCTTTGGGACAAATTTTGATTAAACTCGCACAGAATGCTGGCTGTGCTAAAAATTACTATCAAGCTGTGGCAACGAGGCAGAATGTTGGAAGGAGCTTTGATCGCGATGTTTGACCTTTTTATGAACTGCAAACACATCGCTCATGCAGCGTGGATAGACCTGAATCTTACTAATCCTCCCCCACCCGAAAAAAAACACACACATCCTGACAATCTTTAGCTCATAAAACCACACTGGTAAATTGTAATAATTAATCTCATCCCTCAGGAGTGCCAAGCATGTCAACAGGGCCTTTAGTTTCCCCATTCATGCAATTCATACAGTCGTCTTTCCAAGAGGATTTCAAGAGGGAAAGATGGATGAGGGAAAATAGAGTAAAAGCTTTTACCTGATAAGCCAGAATCTCAGGCTGGAACACAGGTACACGTCTGAAAAAGAACAGAATCACACAGTGTACTGGCAAAAATAAAAAAAACAATCCCACAGCTTGGGGAAAACTCTGCAAGTCCCCGAGAGGAACATGAAGAATTTGGATTTAAATCTAATTTAGCATATCTGGACTGACCTGCAAAGAGGTCAGCACGGATGACTCTGCCAAGAGGAGCTTACAGGGGGAAGTTATTTCAAGTTTGGAAGATGAAGATCCCATGAAGAAAGATAAGATGTTCTCGCAATCTGATAGGTTTGGAAAACTTCATCACAGTCTGATGGGGACGAATATCATCAAGTCAAGATGTAGGATCCTAATAAGTATGAATGCCGAAACTAAATCAAAATGTGCTTCAATAAAGCATTAGTTTACATGCACACTTATTCAACTTTTTGAATAGCTTTTCTCTGACTAACTGTATTGAAATTGAATTGTGCAGAAATTATGAGTTTAAAAAAGCTAAGATGCCAAGACAAGTAGTCAGAGAGCTAAGTTGGTGAGTAGGTGTAAAGTGGTATGAGTAGTATGAGAAGCACATTTATACACACCATTACACTATAGTCCATAGTTACTTGCTGTCTGTTCATTGATGATTCGTCGTCTATTAAGCCATGATCTAAAACCATTTTGGGAAAAGACAAACCCAAAGAACCAGTAGCAATAGGAATCATCATCAAAACCTATTCACCTAAATTGAGGCCAAGTAAGGAACTGCATTTTTTCCCCACTTCTGGGTGTTTTCTTACTTTCTTATATATTGAAAATTAGGAAAACGGCAATATAAAAATTTGGGCCGATGTCAATATCCGATAACCAATAGATATACTATAATCTTTAAAGAAAAGATTCCTGCTTCAGTTAAACTCCCCATAATCCGGTGTCATAACCACATAACATCCTCTCCCCATCCAGAAACAAATGGGGACAAGATGAAAATAATTATTGGTTGCTCATGCCATCCAGTTTTATTTTATGGGCCGACACCAATTTGTTAAAAAATGACTAATATTGTCCAACACAAATGTTAGTGCATCTCTATCGGAAATTTTACTTTCAGTAAAAATAAGTTAACATCTCAGAACTACTGTGGTTTATTAGACTCTCCTACAACCAATCCATATCTTGGAGATAAATCAAGCAATTTTAAAAAAGTCTTTAAAGTTTCTAGACATGGGAAGACATTGCACTTGTCAAGTTTAGGACTGATGCAACGTTTGCCTTGTTACTGAAATGTGCTACACAAATAAACTTGATTGGTTGATAGGAGATGATTGTGTCGCCTGAAACCTTTTGTAGCTCGTATTGTGTAAGTGTGGCAAGCCAAGGATGTTTTTAAAGACTTTTTAATCTCCATTCTTGTCACAAAATTGAGCTTGCTCCTAGTAAAGCCTGCAACTCATGATTTGCTGCTCCATCCATTTTCCAAACCTCACCTATGTTCATTATCCATGTAGGGTGACTAAGATCAGATAAGGTGAGGAACCCCATCTTTCAGGGTGAGATTACTGAGACGGGTCCTCCATTTTGAGAGGAAGTAAGAAAGTTCAAGCATTTGATCAGAATGCAACCATGGAATCTCACAAGCGTGTCCCTCTGGGAGATCACACGGCAAAAACAAAAACCTACATACACAGGGACATTTAAAATCACAGTTTTTGTCACTCATAACCCATAAATGAGCGCAATTAGCACAGACTTGGGCATTTTAAAGCCTGATGACAACAGGCAGAATTGACCATGACCATCAAGCTATCTTGAGCCCAAACAGAACTTACAGTTTATTGTCAACAGGGAGATGTAGAGACACCGAACCCAACAATGCAGACAACTTAAAGGCTGCTATCAAAATAACCCGGGCTTCTATTACGTATGCTGATGTAATATTAAAATTTCCTGAGAAACTGAATTTTGGGTTTTCTTTAAGCCATGATCATCAAAATTACAGGAAATCATGACTTGAAATGTGAATGCCAGAAAATATTTTGTTTAACATATATACAAGTACATTCCATTACCAAAGTAATGTGTTATGTAATGATGACATCGATGAATATCTACATGCATTTGGGTGCTGAGAGTAATTTTTATTTGATGATCAGTTAAATAGATAAATAAATCTGACTTCTCCAAATGGGGAACAGAATCACAATCAAGATAGTAACCCAAAGAACCAGTAGCAATAGGAATCATCATCGAAACCTATTCACATAAATTGAGGCCAAGTATGGAACTGCTTTTTTTTGTTCGACTTCTGGATGTTTTCTGACTTTGAGAGAACTTCAAAGTCAGATAACATACAGAGCATTGTTACTGCAGCTTCTGCAAAGCTGCAGAAACAAAAACAAAAAAAATTTAAAATCTTAGCATTTTAGTGAATCCATAAAAAAATAAACTAATATGCAACTGATTTGATATGATATTGTTTGATTATAGGCTTCAAATAGACGTAGGAAGACTGGATGATAAAACGGCAACAAGATCCAGTCTCCATCATGCCTAGGGATCATCAGTGCAGCCTCAAAAGACATTCCACATTTACAATCAGCCAGCGAAGATAAAATTCTTTGCTGAGGTTTAAATCTCGAGGAATATAAGCTTGAGTGATTTCTCTCAAATTACTAAATGGTGAAATTGGCAATCTGCTATAAGTTAACGTCAAATTCAGCTTTATTTTTTTCAAAGCAACTTATGACAATGGCCTTCACTTAAAGCGATAAATGTCTTCCACGTCCCGAAAAGTGATAAATCGAGTCCTCATTTTTCAAGACGATAAGGAATTAGATAGGAGAATAGCAGGGCTCTAGCAGATGGATTTAGACTTACAGTTGCAGCTGAATTCAGCAGAGTGTTTCCCTGACACTCCCTCCGACTAATGCCAGAGTTGTCAGAAAGATTATCACTGCTTTAACGTAAGAAGGTGAACCAACATTAAATCTTGATAACCATGGCAGGTAAATAAAACTCCAGTTCTCGCGAGGAGAAAAGCTTAGGTTTTTATTCTTCCCTCCATTCAATCCTAAAGAGCTTCCCATCCTCCGAAATCGCTCCTTATCAAGTGAGGTAAACCGGACCTGGCAATTTGTTTTGGACTTAGACTTGGAATCTTCTGATTTGCATTTCAATCATTTTTATTTTCTCATCTGTGCAGGAGCTAATGCCAAAGCTAATGAGAATTAGCCGCTCAAGAGTCTCCGGCTAAGTAAATGGTATTTAATTCCTCAGATTCATGGATCTGAACTTTCATCTCATCTGAAACCACTGCAACAGGACTGAAAGTATACAAGTATTCACAGCCCTGGCAGGTTGAGGAATTGAATTATTATTCAAGCAACAAAGTAGTATTTTTCTGTCAGGAAATTAAACAGACATCTCTTAAAATAATTATGAAAAATTTGAAATTTCTTAGTTTTTCTTTTATATTTTCTTAAAAAATGTATTACAAACATTGTATATGCATATCTTAATAATCATTGGAAATATTTCGTGGGCAATCTTATAAATGCTCTCAGCGTTATTGTACGTTCCAGGTGGTATTTTGATGTTTTATCTTTAGTGATGAGCTCCACGTCTTTCATCATCCTAATTTTTTAAGCTCCATTCAGATTGGAGATCTGAATGTATAAGTAAAATGTGCTGATTTATCTAAACTCAAGTCTTTTAGTGGTGTGAATACTATTGTATCCATCACCATGAGAATAAATTATTAAGTTAGCATGAGGTATAGTGCTTTTACAATGTGGTGAAGTGGCTGTAGATTTAATCCATGCGTCTCAAAGAACAGACTGGACATATATTTTAATAATTCAATCAGTACTTCAGAATTAATTGTGTGTATTACTTGTTTTTTATGTCATATATCATGGAAGAACTTAATATTAAAAGGTCAGATCATTTTTCCTTTTGAGAAAAAAGCAATTTCTTGATAGAATAATTCATCCTTTGACTGGTGTGAAAATTTATTTTTTTTCTTTCCAACACAATATTAACAAAGTTTGCCTCTGACTGCTCACTGCTTTCACAGTGGAAACCTGGAGGAAACCAGAAAAGTGTGCTGTGACAGAACTCCCTTCACACTTCAAACTTGGATGATCACTAAATTAGCTTTTAAAATAGCATTAGCATGTCTGCTGAATGTCATGCTGAATGATTCCACGGGACACTCGCCAGATTCCGCAGCTCGAAAAGGCATGGATGCTTGCTGCGGACATCTGTGATCGACACCACTGAGACGACAGTTCTTTCATTTTTATTCAAAGATATTATTATATTTTCCTCAAAACAAATTCAACACAGCATCTGCAAAACCTGCCAGGTAAAGGGATTGTCCTGTTGTGCTCTAAAGCTATCAAAACATTTCAATCAGAGCACGAATTCCCCGCATCGACACCAACACCTAAACTCTCGAGGCGTTCTGCAATATTTAACGTGTAACTCCATAGTTTAAAGGTGCAAAACTCCACGAAAAGTCAATGTTTTCTCCTTTTCTGTGCCTTCTTCCCAAGGTATCAGTTACAACAACAGAGATGGGTCTAAGTTATTGCGTGCTTCAAGGTAGAAGTGAAACAGAGCATGTATTCGTGGGGAAGCATTTCAGTAAAAGGCCTTCTGGGTTGTAGGAATCGGTACCAAACAGATGTAGTGTCATTTTAAACCTCTTAGCATGCAGAATGAATAGCAGTTGAACTGAAGTTTCAAACTATGATTAGACATGCAACTTTTGGTACTATGCCACATGAAACAATATTTCGTTTTGATGAAGAACTACAGGAATATTTTACAATTTAAAAAAAATAAGTTTGGAGTGTCATTTTTAGTAAACAATTTCCTATCGGGCTGGTGAAACCTGAACCTCATGATAGAATATGACTGTTTTCTTGGCACTGGGATTCATTTAGAGTGAGGCAGGCATACACAGAGCGATTCAACTTCACTCTGTGAAAAATAAATAGCTTTCCTCAAAAACGTTGCCAATATCTAGTCTTATTTTGTGTCATTATATTGTCGTAACGGTCTTGCCAAGTCAGATTGGGTTCCCAATCCCAAAACTGTATCAAGATTAGGAAGATACGGAAATGTTTTTATTTGATCTTACAAGTGAGGCAACATATTTTATGGACATCAATCTGTTATCTTTGGTCTCACAAACCCAAACAACAACTGTGACTCGGAAAAACCAAACCTTTAAACTGTATCGCAATTCATTTTCTTTCTTCTGTTTTTTTTAAATCATCACTTTGCAATTATGAGGTAATAAAATACAAAGTCAGGATGCAATATCGGAGGGCTGTGTGTTTCTCAAGTAATTTGTGAGGCAGCAGAATGTGTGCCACCCCAGCTAAAAAAAGAAATGGAAGGTTTTTACAAACGTGTCAGGGAGAGGAAGACAGAGGGAAAAAAAAAGAAAAAGGAAAAAAAATCATCCAAGTTTGATTTACAACTGGAATGGAGAGCAAAATGAATGTGAGGCTGTGAAGCTGATACCTCCCATCTGCTGTGCTGTAGGACAGAGGCGAGCAGCCATCTGTGCCCGAATCTGCTTTAACATTTGCATTTAGCTCTGAGAAACAGACAATCTAGATAACAAGCACAAGATTATACTGTCTGCTATTATAGGTACGGCTTAACTTAATATACATTGTGCGAAACATACCCTCCAATACATCTGCCAGAGGGAAGAAGTAATTTCCTTTTTCATTTTCAATGCTCGACACATTCTAATAACTGTGTGGCGTTATTATAGAGCAAATGTGGCGCAGGCTGTTTGACTGCGTTGGCCATAACCACTACTCCTACCCATTCAACTCCAAATATTAGCAAATGTAGTAGGAAATTTGCAGGCTTCAATACCCTTTCATATTTTGGCATAATTTTCGATGAATCAGATGTGAGGAAAGGGTAAAAAAGCAAATCTAATCAGATCTGTCCTGCCTCACAATGAGGCCATGATGAGTATTTATACTATTATGGTAAAAAAAAAAAAGATTAATTAGGAATTAATATACATGTGACAAGACAGGGTGATAAAAAATGAAGGGTTTTTCAAGAACAAGAAGAGATTTCAGAAATACTGTAGGGGAAACTTAAAATCACCTTTTTTAAATTTTCAAATATATTAAAGGTATTAAGGAAGTAACACATTCTGATGGGCGACATGGGCAGGCAGCCACCCAGGGTGGCATTTTGTGGTGGTGGCAAGAGTGTCCCACAAAAAAAAAGAAATAATTTGTTTTTACAAATTTATCAGACATTTATTAATATTTAATCTGTTTGTGCATGAAGAGTCGAAACAACAAGACATAACCACCAAAAACCATGGTTGGAAATGGTAAATATAAAATCTTACAGTACATAGAGAAATAATGTTTCATAACATTAATTTATTCTTACGAATGGAAATTTTAACAAAAATACAGTGACATCACAAAGCAGTAAAATAGCCTGTTTTTATAACATCAAACACTTGCACAAATCAAACCATGAGCAGATCAAAACAGACAAGATGTGATGCATACTTACAAGCTGTGATGGAAATTAATCATTGCATTTTTTATTAATTTTTTTTTACTTTAGACTATTTCAATACTATATTTATTTAGTCAATGCATAGTAGCTGGTGGCACACAATCTTTTAATCACTTTTAGTAAATAACAAATGCTTTCCATTAACTATTCATACAAATAAAAGTTTTGATTTGGAATATCATCACTAATAGTCCGGGGAACTTTTTTTAATTTATTTTTTTACAGTGGCCATTAATTGGCAACATTAAATCATGAACAAATAATTTTTTAAAGTCTATAACTTGGAAATGATTATTTATTTGAGTTTCAGTTATGACTTTTCTATCTTCCTTTCTACATTAGATAGCTGCGCTACAGTGCTAATACTAGCTCACAAAACAGGAAAAAAGTGTAGATATTCAGGTTTAGAGAAGTTCATGATGCTTCAGCTATTATTTCTGTCTATATGGCTCCTTCAGCCATCTTTGTGGTTCCAACACAACATTATTGGTTATTGACAGAGAGGAGGCTAAATGTTGTCCAGCTAGATGTTCTTGAACACTACAATGCAACTGTAAGCAATTGCATGCTGTCGCGACAAAACACAAAGACTCAGGTAAGCAAAGGGCGAACAACCAATGACTGTATACACCACAGACAAGAGGGACGGCGAGCAGCAATGAGACGGTGAAACCTGGATGTCACAAATCAGCCTGTCCCTGGGCTTGGCGTGAGCTTCCCCGTGTGGATGATTCACATTGTGAGGCGCAATTACCAGCGTGACATTTGCTTTTAATTGGGTTACCAATGACTCCTTTCTGAGGCAAAAGGTCATGTTCTGGCACAAGTCAAAGTCTTCTGCCGCCCATATTTTAGAGGAACGCTGATGAAGAATGAGTCTGGCAAAAAAATAAAATAAAATAAATAATCACACCCGCCCTGAAAGTGACATTTACAGTCATTTACGGCCTCTTTGGTAAGTGGAATTGCGTCGCCCATATGTTAAATTGTATATCAGCTCCTGTGTAAACACCACAATGTCATGTGTGGGCATGAAAGTTAAACTGTTGCCAATAAAGGACCTGAATCACCTCCTATACAGCATCTATAACCCATCAAATCAATGAATGACTTAATGTGGCTGCGGTGGAGAGTGCTGCACTACTTTAGCTTTTAAACATGATCAAATCTGAGTTTTAACATGTGCTGAAAGTAATTCTACCGTGTCAGTTTTATAGCTAATGCTTTTAGGCTTTTTATGGACTTTTTCACCTCATCATAGCCACTGCCAACTCGAAGCACTGATGCATATTAATATCAGCAAACCACAGTACATGATTTCTCTTCCTTGGCCTTAATTTGTTTAAACGAGGCCGTTTTAATCATCAATCACCTGCTAAAATACTGGAAAGCTTCAGCCTGCGCCAGTCGACGACAGTTAGAGCAATTTCGCCACTTACTCACTTTTTGCAATTAACTAATCAGGTCAGATACTAAGGGAGCTGGCCCCAAGGTGTTTCCTAGCAACTACGTCGCCATGATCGGTCTGCAGCATCGGTGTGTGAGCTTCGGTGGAGAGCGGGGGGAGAGTTACTGCCGCAGTAAACCTGTCTCTCGGCCATAAGTGATTTGTGACTTCCCACTCTTTTGCTATGTCAGTGTGGTGAGGAGAGCACGTATTGCCTTTTGTTCAAGCGAGCCCCACTTTTATTACAGGAAAGCGATTGGCAGATGGCGCAGAGTCTTCCTTACAGTACACCTCTCTGTTTGTCCAAAGGACAGTGCAGCTCTCACTCACCATGACAGAGATGTTTAAGGTGTTTCGTAGAGCGCCGCATAACGCATTGTAAATTCTCGCGAGATTTGCCAGAGGAACATATGTGCTGAACATATTGCCGGGGCGAGCCATCCCACAAGGTCAGATCGGAACAGCTGATGTGCATATTTATATTCAGATATGATTCCCTTGTGCTTTGGTATACTAATAAAAGGTCAGATTAGTTCTTAGGAACTGAAGTTTAGCCGCCACACTCAGGCTTACGTGAAATCATTAACAGAGATGACAGGATTTGCACAAGGTGTCCTTTGCTCTGGATTCACTCCATCGACTTTCAAAGATATTAATTGAATCATTCCATATTTAATCCTCAATGAAGAGTTTGATTCATGCTTTTCATCGTCATGGACGACTTGACTTTGAGACCGTCAACAAAACCGTTTACTATGTAGAACTGGTTATAGGCTCAGTGAAAATAGATTTAACTGAAAATAAGACAGCTTGAAATAAGCAATGGAAACAGCTAAGTAAAAATTTTTAGAGGTTTTTGTTCTTCCAATTAACACACTTTGACAATGCTGTGTAATTTATTGTATAGTGGATTCCAGAAGTCAACACATCTTTGTTGAAAAAAGTTTGTCGTTGTCAGGTAGCCTTTAAATGAACGCGTTTCCTGGACAGTTCAACTGAAAAACAGGCCAATCTTCCAGGAGGAAAGATACAAATAAACAAAAACAGCTGCAATAACCGGGTTTCACATCCTTAAACAAATACCTTGTTGAATCACCTTTTGATTCAATTTCAGCATTTGGTTTCCTTTCCCTGCAGTCTGTTGGCATCCAATATTTTGGCAGTATTTGAACACTGTGGGGGCATCTGTTGTGCATGGCCTTTTTTTTGGGCTAACTCTACAGATTTCTTGTCAGATTAGGCTCAGGATCCTGACCAATCACAGACATTCTTTCATGGTGAAGCCGTTCTTTTGCTGACCTCGATGCACAGTGGGACTCGTAGTGATGCTGAAGAATATCTAAAGATGTTAGGTCAGTACTGACTTGTATTTCAAACTTTCCATGATTTCCTCAGATTTCCTAAAGCTCAGAAGAAAATGCATGTTATTGCCAAAAGAGGAATGCGCTTGGTTGTGTTGCAAAAACACAACCCAAAACATTACAGTATCTTTTTGCCCTTATGATGTAAAACAGTGTCCAGCGTAGAGATAATTCAGAAAGTAGCTGAACTACACAATGTACAATTCTTCACTTTCGTCTGTCAGAAAAATACCATGAGTCACCAAGAGATACCAAACATTAGTAGAACACAGATTAGCACGGTAAGAAGAAGCCAAGTAGTATTACACTTCCCATATGCAAGTCCACAAGATCATGCCATCCTATGTGAAGGACTATGCAGTAGAATTAGTCCCTGCACACATGGAGAGTTTTAACGAGTCGGGGCAACACTTCAGAGACCCTGCCAGCAATAAATTCTTCGTCACTCTCCCTGTACCTTACAGGATTATAGATTTTGTGGGGGGAAAGTAGCTGCGCTGACATCTGTGGCCATGAAAGCCTTTTTAAAAGACCCATCTTGCCACAGCAAAAAGAAATCAGTCAGCAACATCTCGCTAAAGGACGTAGCTCTTGTCTTGTCTACAAATGATGCGGACTGCTGCATCAATCGTTTGTTGTTTTCCACCCTCAAAGATACCAAACCGTACGTCAACATGTGCGGCGTTCAGAAAGAAGCCTCAGCTTTTCAAAGCTCTTGCGGAGTATCTACGGGCCTTTGACATTTCTGTTTTACTTAACAATTATCATGTTAGCATGGTTATGCTAGTCCAAAGTAACATCTGTGTTTAACTTTCCAGTCAGCATGTTGGAGTCTCTACTAGAATTGAAACTGATGCACAGTGAACTGCGGCAGCTAGTTCTCTAAACAGAGCATTGCTTTCCGTAATCACAATCCATTGTCATGTATAGAACCTTAAATGGATCAGTTACAAAATAAAATCTGTTTCTCACTATAATTACTGTTCTAACAACTGTTCATTTTGGTACAGCTGGAGGTTCCGATCTGAATAAGAATTATTATATTAACATGAGTGCAGCTTTCTTGTAAACCCAGCCATCAAGCCGCTGTGTAATATGCTGTAATACAACACAGACACCGTTTCAATGGGCTCCCCGTATGCAGCCCCTAATGAATGGTGATCAACCTTAGATTAATGGACAACTGCAGTTATACTTTGTCTCACATTAACATTATGGCCAAGTGGACTGCAGGGGGAGGCGGTGGGGAGCACAGCGACAGCTCTGAGCATGTGGGAGGCAGATCATCTGCACATTTCTGCATCTGACATTTTCTCATAAACCGACTGGCATACGGGAGGAACTAAATGATCCAAAGACACGCGAACATTGATTATCCTTGACATGCTTGTTCTTGTGATGGGAGCGGAGATAGAGTGTGAAATCATTTCCCACTTTTTCATTCCGCGGCACCGCCGTCGCTGCCGCCTAGCAAAGCGATACTTTAACAATGTTATTCTGAGAATGTGCTGTTTAGCAACACCAAAAACACTGTCACTTTTGCTAGCCACTGATGACTTCATTAGGCTGTATAAGCTGTTCATTAGCTCAAGAAGTTGAAAAGTGATCTCGACTTGGAACAAAGCTTTGCTTTGATCAAGCTCAGTCATCCCAAGAGGGGGCTGGCTCTTTGTCTTTGTGATATCTTGACAATAAACCCCACAAGTCTATCTGCTATCGTTTGCATAAGAAGAGAGACATTTTGGGGGAGTGAGGTAGGCAGGGAGGGGAGGGACACTTATGTCTGATGGTGAGTCTACATCTTACAAGGATTGGGAGGGTCGGTGCGTACGCATGTTCCTGTTTGCGTCTGAGCTGACAATTCAGACGTTGCCTTGGATCTCACCTCAGCCGTGGCTCCCGCTAGCAACTCTCAGTCTGCTGTGTTTGTAGATTACAGAGGCTGTTGATATTGGAAAGGTTTTTTTGTTTTTTTTCCTTTCGCCAACTTCAAAAGTTTGACAGATCTCGCTGGAAGTCGGAGACTGAACCACTTACAAAGCATTATTTCCTTTACACTACATTGTGCCTCTGTCCGCACATCGGCGTGACCGCTACTTCGACCACACCGGGATTGACGCGCAGCTGCATACCATTCTATGATCTTTACAAGTCTGATGTCTCCTTGCCTGCATTAGTTAAGCCTGAGAGATGTTGGAGAAAAAAAAAAGCAGTAAGATGGACTGCTCAATCAGGCTCACAACAGCTTTAGAGGCTGCATTAATGCGAGGCAGCGGGGGCCGAGCATTTGCGGCTTGCCACTGGAAAGCAGGCACATTAAAAATCCTGCGGAAATCAAATACAACAACTTGAAAGCCTTTTAAACTCCACAAGAGCAGAGAGTTGGAGTGCATTACAGTGCGTACATTAGGAAGTAAGGATGGTTAGCAGTAAATGACATTAATCATGCACCCACTCAGTGTGTTCTGGAAGCTTTTGAAGTGTTGCAGAGTAAATGCTTGAGAGACCTTGAAAGTGTATGAATAACTTCTCATGTCAATCACACAGACATTATGGGCTTGAGGTTTTTTTTTCAGTTTTATTTTTTAATATTACACATTTTATAACAAATTGGAAATACCTAACAAACTCCCAACAGAATTAAAACAGCTGGCGATAATGAATGGCATCGGTCAATTTGTTGAAGTGGCTGCGGTAAATGCAGGAAAATTGGCCAAATGGTAGGAGCTGCGTAGTTTTAATTATGCCTTTTATATATCTGCTGATGGGTCAGGCTGACCATGCTGACCTCTTCTCAGGACATTATGTGCCCTGCCATAAGGATGTGAAAATCTGAACTGGATCGCCCAGCGATGGACGAATTGTCAACTCGGTGCGTATTTCTGTCACAATGAGTCCAATGTTAAATACGTATGCACCGATTTCCTCGGGAAGAGATGGCGATTAGGCCTAACTATTCATTTCCTAAAGCCACTTAATGCTAGTCTGGGTTGCAGCCAGGTGCTGGAGTCTACTCATTAACTCACAAGATGTGGGAAACACCATGTAGAGGGAGCCTGTTCTTCCGTGGAATGAGAGACAACGGTCTACTGAAACATGTAGGAAACATTGGTCAGTTATGTGGAAAGAAACATTCGGGTTCCACAAACAATTACCCTCAGCATCTCTGTGTGCTATTTACTATGCAAAGGAATACTGTTTCTTCATGGCGGTGGCATCTATCAGATACTTCTGTGGTTAAAACAAACTGCATTTTCTCCAGCTGTGACAAACTAATAGCACCTCAAAACAATACCAAACAGATGAAAGTGTGAGGTTTTACAATTATTCTGCTGCTGTTTTATGTTGAGGGTTAATTTTTCAGCCACTTCTTAGAAAAATTTAGCCCTTTTAAACTACTTTGTCAAGTTAACAGCTAACATACTCACACACTCTAACCACCTTACGTCATAAATCCATTTTACATCCCGACTGTAATGTTTGCAAATGATATGGAACTGTAGTTATTCCGGCAGTCATTGTTCTCCCTGTTCAAGTATCTATGTATCTGACTCACACTTCCATAGTATAATATGAGACCAATACTCCAATACTTCTTCAATACACCACTTACCTACAAACAACCAATCAGAGCCAGGAGGGGGGTCTTAGCGCAGTCAATCATTCTGGTGTAACGTGCTGCTCACACCCTCTCCTTTGCTCTCTGCTATGCTACAGCTAATTCCCCACATTGTGAATGCTCAGGCTAGTTAGCATGGCCACAGATCATTGTGGACAAGCAGCAATCTGGCTCTGATTGGTTATTTCTGACCAGGAGAGGGGTATTTCTGAAGATGGCTGTGGGACTACAAGGAGGAGGCAGAAGAACTTGATAATATGTTTTTTAAATAAATATATTTTAAAAACATATATATACTGTTTACAAAAGTTACATACTGCAGCTTCATTAGATGAGGTTGTCATCTAGGAACTGACTTTTCATTGTAACAATTAAAACAGAATAAATCTATGAGGTGCTAAATTCTTTCTCACAGCAATGTATTTCCACAACCCTTGCAACCCTGTTCTCATCTACTGACATCAGTAGGACTATCAGGTCACTATTTCATCCCAAGACTGTCTTCAAGCATCAGCATAGAGATGGCTACAAATAATTCTCAAGGATAAACCCTGCATTACCATGACAACAATCATGCCCAAGTATGGAAGGACCTATTCTGCTGACATTGTGGAGGAACCGACGCTTTGTTACTACCGGCCTTTTATAGGGGAAATCGGAGCGTACGACCTCAGAACCCCCTGGTACTGATTACTATCACCCTGTTGGCATAGTGCAGTTTCAACAAGACAGCCCCCGTCCGAAAAACCATGTGTGTGTTTCTGCATCGTGTTGGGGCGTCACCTTTGTATCCCAAACATTATCCAATTAAACACGGACAAGCTAAGGTACAACAGCTTCAGGCAGACCCACCGCAGAAGAAGACATGGATGTATGACTGTTTGGGACAAAACTGCCTCGTGTCCAGGCCAGAGGGGGCGCCAGACTCTACTCAAACTAAGCAATGTTTTGATTCAGTTTTTTTACATCTTTTTTTTTTTTTTAAATCCAAAACAACATCAGCTGTAATGAACCTGAAAACCCTAAAAGTTGAAAGCATCTGCTGCTAATCAGGCTAGGTGACAGATACCGCAGAGCACCCTAGGGCTTGTTGAGCCGATGCGTAACTGAGCAGAGGCAAAACGGTGGGATGGTTTTAATGTGGATGAATGACTGATGGAACGTTTGATGTTGAGATTCTCGCTTCTCTCATATTAGCTAACCTTGCTGTTGTTTAGGTTTTGTAGATGCACACTGTGCATGTTCGTCTTCCATTGTCTGACAATTATGATGCTTACACTGTGTGAAAGCCTCTTACTCTGATAATCAAGCAAATTGAAACAAGAGTAAAACAACTTGCATGGAACTTTTCTAATCGTGGCTTAACGGAAAAAGAAACAGAATAAAAATGTTGCAGATTCTAAACCTACATCATATGTTTTAATTCAATTGCAGGGAAGAGTGCAGTGTTGTTGTGTAATTATGCTCATTATGAAAGTAATCCTATTGCGGCTTTTACTTAGATGCACATTGCACTGATCACTGAGGGAATTAAAGCAAGATTACTTTGGCTGCATCACAGATTTTAAGGTTTTAAAGATTAGAAAGGAAGATTAGAGGTTGTAACACTAATTAGAATATTTTGATAGTTTATTTTTTTTTAAAAAATGACTGATGACTGAACCCAGACAATCTAGACGAGTCAGTAACGTGCCTGTGCAAACTCTCATTTATGACGTTTTAGAGAGCTTTGATCTGGAGAGCGAAGATGTAAAGTTACAAAGAGAAAGGAATAAAAAAAAAAAAGTTTGACCACATTCCATTAATGTGGGACAGACTGTAATTACCGTTATTATGTGTAACCCTTGCGTCTAATTTCCTTCACCCCCAGGAATCCACGTTCTTTTGTTACTAAATCAATTTGACTTTTGAAATCAACTTAGAACATCCAACAGCAAGTGTAAAACATGTTCCCCACCCAACTCTGGCTGTTTAATTAATCATACGGAAATTAAAAGTAAAAGGAGAGAGTTTGACCTTAGTCCTCGTCCTCCGAGAGTTAACCCATGTCCGCAGCCCATGACTATTTTTACATTATTTTCAATTATCAGCTGAAACACAGAAACCCTTGGGGGGAAGGTAGCCTCATTTTTCTGCCAAGGCCCTGTCACTGAGTCACATTAAAATCATTCTTTATACACTTCAACTGTAGAAACACAGTCAGTTGGTTCGCACTGGGCTTTTTGTCCTCAATGGGCTGCATCCTCCATGTTCAAGTGCAAGAAGACACTTGGACAGTATCACTTCTGTAAGCAAAAAAAGTTAATTTAAGCTTTTGGCGTTAAATTAAGATAAATTTAAGTTAAAGTACTGTTTCTTTTGTCCGCTTTGTAATGTATTTCAAAATATCATAAACAAAAGTTTATTCCATCAACTCAATTCCATGACACATTAGTATAATGAATAAGATTTTTTTTCTTATGGTCTTGGTTATAAATGAAAACACTAGAAATAGGTGTTCAAATTGATCTAATGCAGTTTCACTTAATGTATGGAATTTCAGCAATGACTCAGTTTTTCAATGTTCTTCAAGTTCATTTCAAGATCTTCTTGTGTTTTCTTTTTGGCATTTGTTTGTCCAAATGTTCTCTGTTCATGTCCTTTTCCAACATCCCGCCTTCAATCAAAGACGCTCCATTTCTCTGAAATATTGACATCTCACCGTCTCTTTGACAATCCAGACCGGAACAGCGAGGAATATTAATGCCTGTGCAACAGAAAGATTTTTTTTCGTATGTCATTACAACGCTATTATTTTACAGTTATGGAAAAGCTCCTGCTGCCTGATGGCATTGCTTCATAAACCAACCTGCCTGAAATGTCACTGAATAACAAGATAAAGGGGGGAAAAAGAAGAAATAACTTGAACAACAGAAGCGTTCAGCTGCAGGCCTAGTGGCCAGGATAATGATGCTGTCTTGTTGTGCACCAAATACTTCTACGCTCAGCATGACAGTGTCTTAATTAATAAACACTCTCGGGGTTCCTCAGTGGACCGGTCGCCCGTGGTGATTGGCAGATGGATTAATACCGTCAAACCCCCGAGACACGTGTCACATTACACTTGAAGCTATTGCTACTGGTTTCAAGGACAGTTTCAAAACCTCGATGCCTGTCCTCTGACTAACCCCCCCCAAAAAGGATACGAGTTTGTTACATTAAAATTTCCTAAAAAAAAAAAAGAGAAAAAAATCAAGTTACACAATAATTTTATCTGTTATCTTGTATTATGTATGAACTTTCATCCTGAACTCTAAGACGAGAGAAGCAACTAAATCACATTCTGGGAACAAAGTGAAATTTGAGTTGCCTTGCATCTTCGTGAATAACAGTCTGTAAACACGCTGCTCCTATTTCAATTATTGTTGAAGAAAATCAAAATGTAGCCGTTATCTGCCTGGGGTTTAACTTGTGTGGGATTGTCCTGTGAAAGGTGGGCAGTCGCATCCAAAAAAAAAAAAAAAAAAGCAGGTGTGATTAAATTTCAAACCGTGGCTCAGAGGATGTTTAGCTTCTTGTGCTAGTCTGACCTCCTGCCTCTGCCGCGTTATTGTTTTATTGTTTGGAGACGGCCTGTTTTTAGGGTTTGGTTTGCACCGTTTCCCTCTTCTCTGCCGCCTCCGACAGCCTCCGCTTCCAGTTTGCAAGGGGTGAAACGACGGGGACATACTTTTGTGTTTTGACAGATCAGAGTTAAATGTCTCACAGAAGTTCTGTCTGCGATGACGATTTTTTTTTTTCTTTTATTCCGACTGAAAAAAATAAACAGTAAATAGAGCAAGAATGTGAAACACCAGCATGGTGAAGTAACTGTTTAACATGGGAATTACTCTCCTGGCAGTTACTGATCTAAATACAAGACAGAGCTGTGGAGGAAAAACATGGTGGACAGAAAATAAAATCTATATGTGACTAATCCCATTGACTATACTCAATTTTACTAATATCAAAAAGCAGATGTTTGCACACACTAAAACCACTATATCAGGCTAAACCTTTACTGTGTATTTTCTGAAAGCCAAGGCAATTAAATAATTTTTCCCGTTACTTTG
This sequence comes from Micropoecilia bifurca, assembly GCA_903067075.1. Classification (NCBI taxonomy): domain Eukaryota; kingdom Metazoa; phylum Chordata; class Actinopteri; order Cyprinodontiformes; family Poeciliidae; genus Micropoecilia; species Micropoecilia bifurca. The sequence goes on from CAEGAF010117798.1 coordinate 92,427, forward strand.
TTCCTTAAAACCACCTATTTAAAATGTCTTTTAATGTTGAATATCTATCCGATTTTATGTTGTTGCTTTTGCTGAACAGTGTTTTTGAGTGTCATGAAAAGCACTTTATAAATAAAATGCATTATTTCAAAGTCAGATGTGCATACATTTTTTGCAGATGGTAAAACTGCCTTTTAAGTCATGGGACTTATTGTTCATTTGGAAGATCTGTTTGTTGCCAAGCTTTAATTTCCTGGCTCATGTCTTGAGATGTTAAAAAGTAAGTTTTTTTTTCCTGATTTTGCCATATTTTTCAGATGTGCAACACTCACTCATGTAGCAAAACTCCACCGATAATGATACATCCATCTTTATACTTTGCAAGTAGAATTTTGTCTTCAGTTACAAAAGATTCCCTTTCGTTCCTTTAGTACAATTTTCTTCAGACCACAAGATATCTCTAAAAACATGAAAACTATAATCTAGCTTTTTTCTTTTCGCCCTTAGAGTAATGACTTCTTCCTCTGATTGTCCTTTAAGCTAATGCTGATATAAGACTCAATTGTTTGCACTTCTCTTTCTGTAAAGGCCAAGGTTTCTCTTGCAGACTCGGTAGCTTTAACTCCACTGAAGCCTATCTTTCACTTTCTGAAATCAACATTTTATTTCCTCTCATTTCTTGCTACGTCCCCCCAGCGGGTTCTCCATCACGCTCGTTCCCTGGCTCAGCTCTGCCTGGGGCTCAACTTCTGAATCCGCTTGTCTTTGGGAGATGATTGGCGGCTGGACTACAGCCAGGGACAGCTGGTCTCTGAGAAACCGTGTCTGTGTTTGGAATACATTAATAGCCGGCGACTCAAGGTGCCTTGATGTAGTTGACAAGGTCGCGCTGCCTTTGACACTCCATCTTCTTTCAATATCCGCTGTGACATTTTGGATGTAGATCTTTCTTTTCAGCACTTCCTGAAATGAATTTAGCCCCCATCCAATTTTAGTTTTTATTGCCTCCACGCTGCATTAGAACGATATTAACACATACCTCTGTCACTCACTGGCGTTGGCATTTCTCTTGCTAAATTGCCTGCTTTTACTGTCGTGGGAAGCACATTTTCCAAACGTTCCCCTACAGTTAATTCAAACCTTTTCTTTATCAGGGGCGGACAAAATGTTGTACCCCTGAGTTTTAATGCAGCATTTGTTATTGTTGCCTAATTACAAACTGCATGTTTACCACTCCACTGGGCCATGGATAATTCAGAATTGCTCGTTTTAAATTAGCTTCAGTGCCAGTCAATGGAGGAACTCTCGCATAAAGGCTTCACAAACGTCACAGAAGATTTTCATTTCTTCATGGTTTATCTATGCATCTCTGTGGGAAAACTGAGGTAATTAACAAACATCAATTATTACACATCCTGTGGAAATGGTTGTTTTTTTTTAAAAACGGGGGTCCAATGCCATCTGTGCTTGGGACTCATGCAAGTCATTAAATAACTTGATGCAAAGAATTGCATAGAAGGACTCGGTTTGCTACTCTGGAGTTACTTATTTCAGTAACAACAGGAATGTATTGTTGTATTCTTTATACCCAGCTTTCATAAACACAGTGGCAGACTTTAGAAAGTGTTGGTGGATCAGCTATTCAGGAAAATGCAGCAATATTTCACACAATCAGAAAAAATTTCATGGTATCACTGCATTTAAAGTACTTTGGTCCCCATGTGGCCAGATTGTGAAAGACACCCAGTTGTGATTTTACAATTTAAAGCTGAAATACTGGGAATGCCCCGTTCAGCAACGGCTTATATATTTGTATTAAAAGGTAAAAAAAAAAAAAAGAAAAAAGTTTTTTATGGGATTTGTTTTTTATTGTTTTAACAAGGATTCTTGGCAATAAATCTCAGACATTTGTAATATTCCTTTTACTTCCTGTGAAAAAGGAAAATGCACATTTTTCATCTTACTTACCCATACAAAACTTCTAAAATCATTTCTGCAGTACTAAAAAACCCTTATGTGTAGGAAGTGCAATGGTTTGGAGCTGTGTACTTCTTACTAACAAAACAAAACTTAGACAAGGCAATTGTTATGCATACCAACCTGGCAACAAATGCAGGTTGAGGAATGCGATGCCATTCCACAGCGGTGAGTGACCAAGCTGTAGGCCAGACTGAGGTAGCCAGGCTGGTGTTGTTCTGCACGGTTCCACTTTGTTCAATGGTTGCTGTAATGTCTTGTGTTTTTGTTTTTTTTTATCATCGTATCCAAGCAACGACACCGAGCAGGAGTCCAGAGCTGAAATAAAATGTCTCTACATGTTCAGTGACGACATGTTGAAACTAAAAAAAAGACTTTATTTAGTGCTTTTCAATTCTGTGTTGCACAAAAAAGGAAGTGCTTTTGTTTTGACAAGTCCTAACAAGACAAGGACCAACATCAATCCTGACACTACGTGAAGTAAGGTGTTAAAAGACACATTCTCCAATCCACAAACATGCAAAAAAAAAATATATATATACATATATTCTGCTTGATTCAATATGACTGTATTTTCTAAGTGTTGTTTTTCTGTCTCTCATGTTGTTTTTGGTTTGCTGTAATGTTCTTTTCCAGATCATTAGATTGTTTTCTACAATGGACAAACAGGACAAGATATTGTTTTTCCCTTCCATCACATTATTATTATTTTCTGCTTCACCTGATTTTGCAACTTTTGAGAGAGATTTCTTTCTAACATTAAAAAAGAAATTCAAAGGGTTCTCCAGCTCTCCTCAAAGGAATCTACATGACAAGGAATTAAAAAAAAAAAGGTGAAAGTGATTTTTCAGAGAAATTGAATAGAAACCCATGACTGTTTCTCAGACACCAGTCTTCCCAGATGCTGCAAATCAAATAAAACCACAAACATGTTTTTTTTTTTCTCCAGACTTATTGGATTTTAAGTAAAATATGGAAGCTTGGTATGAGCAGAAAACCTGTTTGTTGTAAAAGAATGTACTGGAGTATTATAGGAATCATTGTTAAGGATTTGCTAAAATAGGTTTTATTTTTCGACTAAACTCCCTTGTTGAACATTTAAGAGAAATCCTGACATAGGCTTTACCTTGAATTCATTTATCCAGTGAAGAAAAAAAGATAGTAACACTTATAATTTCTATAAATTAAATGTAAGTTAAGCCATTTCTAATTAATATTTTACATGTGGAATTGCCTGATTTTATCATGCATGTCTCTTTTCATAAACTTCCATCTGTTTCAGATAACCATAACACAATTTGAGCGTTAACTTTTAAAATGTCAAATTGTCAGCTGAACATTCTGCTTTACTGCTAAGCATGCCAATCCTGCCTACCTAGATGGATTTGTTATACTGTGATTACAGCAATGGTGGTCAAAGCACGTGTCTCACTTTCCTGACTTTTCTTTAAACTTTCTTCTAACCCAATCCAACCTCTAGCATCCTCAGAAAGATCCACCTAGAAATCCAACACAATCACCAGCTACTGTACCAGGAACACGTGTTCAGATGATTTATCAAACTAGCCAATCATGGCTCTGCATACAGAAGAAGTGGACTTGTTGAAGCTGAAACTGAGCACAAGATTTAACAAGAAATAAAGATCCTTTGAATGGGGCATGGCTATTGTATCAGACGGGCTGATCTGAGCATTTCTACAGATAATGGTCTGTAAAAAGTCTAAGGACAATATCTTGAGGGTGGCAGTTGAATGTGTGGAAATGCCTTGTTGATGTCAGAGTAAATGCCCAGGAAACGGTGGCTTAACAGAGCAGCCATTGCAACCAAAAGTGGCTATAGGGAACCTGTCTCCTGATGCCCCCCTGCAACAGACTATCACAAAGCTCAAATCACCTCAAACTGGCTTCTTGAACCTGTCAATGAGTTTCTATACTCCACTGGCCTCTGTAGTCACCAGATCTCGATCCAATAAAACTTGTAGAAGAGGTGGAACAGTAGTTTAGAATCAAAGTAAACTGTTATATTTATCTGTAATGAACTCCAACTTGTTCACTAAGGTTTCTAAAGTCCAGGCCTTGAGTTAAAGGCCTTCAACTTATATGGAAACCTTCTCAGACTGATGGGCCAGTGACGATTTCTTTTTTTAAAGTTATTGCAAATACCCTCCCATCTTGTCATTGTTTTATTACGTGCTGGCATGTTTCAAGGAAACTGAATAATCTTCATAGCCTTCGCTACATTGGTGGCTAGAAGCAATTTCTCCTCTAAAAATCGCCTGTTGTGTTTTCCTGCCTTGTCTTTGTGTTAAACATCACTGTACACCCCAAACCAGCAAACTGAACAATCGTTCGTCCTGTGAAATGATAGACCTCAAACTGTTACTAAATACCTGTTTCAGATTGTGGAATCAGTGACTCTGGTGTTTTGTTAACACATACCTGCTTGCCCCAGACCACCAAACTCCTTACTTTTACATTGGTGGGGAGATTGGCTGAACATCAAACAATCAAGTACCTTTGAACAGCAACACCTGGCTGCTACTTTTCCCCTTAAACAATAGAAGCAGCAAGAATATACATATATAATTCTGTCTTTACTGCTTCATTGAAAGCCATGAAAACAAACCTTTCCTATTATTACTTCCAAACCACCAGACAGTGACAAATATTGCAAAATATGCAGGCTTCTGGTCAGCTGGCACAATTAGTGTTGTGTGAAACAACTGCCAGTGTATGACTCTGTTGTAAGGCTGACTTTGCTCGATCCATCACACCCAAGGACAGCCCTCCTTCTGCCTTTTGTAGCCCTGATTCGCCGAGTTATTGAAGTCGTCTTTGCTTCTTGGCAGGCCGGAGCGCGCGTGCGGCCCAGACTCGCCATGAATGACCTCCGCATCTTTGACCCGGCCAAAGCTTCCACCTCCGTAAATGTCATCCCATCCAGACACTGCTGCTTACAGCTCTCATACGGTCGCAGACACTCAGTTAAAGTGGGCTCACTTTCAGAAATTTGATATTGCCATATTGGCCACATTACCGCTTTCGCCTGTACATTAACTCCTTGTTATTTGCTGAAAATTACAGCTCCGATAATGGACTCAAAGTGCTGACAGAAAGCCACAGCTTGGGCAAACAATGGAAGTACACAACCGCCCGAGGCAGTCTCATCAAGCCAAATAATACATTTACAAACATTTTGTTCTCTACAGTACATTAGGCAATACGGCTTGCCTACCCGCTCTGTGGAAAACCCAGAACGATATCAGTCACTGTGGCCAACTGGAGCAGGAGGAAGAGGCCTGGCTCTGTGAGGTAAATAAGTGACATTACTACAAATCGCGTTAAGTGACCACTGAGTTTAGAAAGAATCCATGCAGAAACAGCTGGCCTCGCGTGGATATCTACTACTACAGTCTGGTTTCCCCTCGATGAATAAAATGCTATAAAAGATCATGGCTGTGGAAGACATATCACAACATATCGCACGATGATTCAGAAATGTAGGCTTGTTTTGGCTTAAATGTCCAAGCTGCGTGCTGAAGTAGTCACACTTGGGGTAATCGCAAACTTCAATGCGTTTTTGGAGGTAGTGAAAAAGTTCTGAAAAGTGTGGCTCACATTTGTATTTTTGCCTCTTAAAGTCTGACACACCTAAATAAAATTAGTGGACACCTCAAGTAACTTTAAGCAGCAGCTCTGGTGAGAAAATGCAAAAATGTAAAACTTTTGTCAAGGTTCAAAACCTTACATATAGAGCTGGGCGATATAACTGAAAAACATATGATGACATAAGCATTTCATATAAGTCACTACAGAAAATTATTGATTAGCATTTTTTTTTGTTTTGTTTTAAACATCTGAAAAACTGGTGATGTGACCTTTCTTGATTTATCCACAATGTTCCTTCAAACCTGAAAATGCAGCAATCAAATTAACTTGCAGCTGTAATTTCAGAGTTTTAAAAGGTTAAATACAATAGCATGCCACACTTTTCAGACTTAACATAAAAACATAGCAAAATCACATATCATCTTCCCTCCACAAAACAATTATTTTATACTTCATTTAGGTCCATAAAATAAATTCTTATAAACTGCATTGAGGTGTGTGAATAGTTTTGCAAAACACTGCAACCAACTGTACATTTTAAAAAGCTTTCCCACCATAAAAAGTTTTCTATAACAATTACAAGTCATATTAATAATATATTATAAAGAACTAAATTATATAGTTAAAAGAGTTGATCAATTTCCAGGGATCAATGTTTAGAACAGTTCTTGCTCCATTGTTTTAACACACAAAGCATTTTGGAGTGAAAGTTAAGCTTATTTCCCAGAACAAAAGACAAAAAACGTCCCACATTGTAAGACGAACATAGGCAACGTCTTTAAAAAAAGAAATAAATAAAAGTACAGTTCTTTGTCCCGTTCCTGAGCGACTCCAACACCGTCGCGCTGAAGGGGACAGATGGTTATATTAATCTGCTGGCTCTAAGCCGCTGGGATCCAGCCACAGCCTTCAGAGAAGCCTGGAGAATTTCTTTGCAGCTTATTTTTCATGAGATTAGAAATAAAACAAACAAACGTCCAGACTAAAAATTTGAGATGCAGGGAGTTATTTTATTTCCTTCATTATCTGTTTAAATTCTTCGTAGTGGAATGGATTTCCAAGTGGCACTTTAGGTTGTCACAGGACCTGAACGTAGTTCAGAGATCTAAACAAATATATTCAGCACATTACCTCCAAATGTGGAAAAGAAATGCCAGTTGGCAGCAGCCCCACGGTCTGGAAGCAGCTGTGGGGTTGCAGAATTATGATTATGAAGGCGAGACGCGGTGGCGGCTAATATAATAATATTACAGAACATATACCCCCGGAATATATATTATATATGTTTATCCTGATATAAATAGAGCGCCGTGGACCGGCGGCGTTCAGGCTGGCAGACCACTTTAAGCCGACAACCTAATGTGAAAACTAAAGGCTAGATTTATACAGTTATTTATCAGGGAGAAAATTGCGCCAAGTGTTACTTCAAGCTGTGTAGCTACAGATCAGGCGGTGGTGAATGTTTTCAAATCAGGATTAAGACCATTTATTATTACATAGCTCAGAATAATGCATTAAGATAAGTGTTTTTTCTTCTTCAAGAATTGCTATAGAGGACATAAAGTAAGTAAAAGTAAAAAAGCTTTTCTGAAATTTACCATAGGATTACGCAAAGTATGGAAACTAATATAGCAACAGAAGATAAAAGTTGGATGAAAATTTATATGGAGATATGTCAAGTGAGAAATATCTGCAGTAAAATTTATAGTGCCGATATTCAGAACACTTCCAGCATGAAGTACGGTAGTGGCCGCATCATGCTATTGGGTTTCCTTTCTTCAGCAAGGACAGAGCAGCTGGTTAAATGACTGAATAAGTAGTTAAAGTAGTTAGTTAAATAAGTAGTTAAACTACTTATTAAGTAGACTGAATAAGTAGTTAAAAATAACGAAAACTGAATATGATAGAATATTTAAGCTAGTAATCCAGCAAGCAACCACCATCTGGGCTAAAGACAGATCATTTCCTCTTACTGTGGCTGCTGTCCACACTGCTTCGGAAATATTATGCCACGAAACAAAATATTGAGAAAAACAAAATTCCATCAGCAAACCTGAATGCCTATTGCTGCTTTACAACCTTCCACAAACCACCGATTTGGTTCTTTCCTATGCGCAGCAGGTTCCGCCGCACTCCAAAGTGCACCGATTACTCCGTCTATCTAAAGAGGCCTAAATGATACACTTTTAAGAATAATTATTCTCAAAGGCGTGCAGATGAAGCAGAGGAGAAGAGAAGCAGCGAGCCTGTATGTTCCCGACCTTCGCCCTGATTAGCATAATTGAATTTCAAACGATCAGAGGAGCATTGAGGAAAAGGGGGGAAGCCATTGAGAACGTGCAAACAGCGCAAAGTCGGCCCACCTCGGTAATGTGATCTCAGAAAGTGTGGAGGTAAGTTTATTGTAGGGTTGTTGTGTTAAATGCCGTACATTAAGATGAAGACCTAAAGGAGCACAAGCTCCAAGTGAAGTAAAGCTTGTGTTTAAATTCGCAATAATGTGGAATATTAATACCAAGCCTCCATTTCTAAGAAAGCACAAATCTGTAATCTGTTTTCAAGTTGTTGACTTGAGGTTAGTCCGAAGTATTTTGCTTGTATTTTTTGTGTCACCCTCCCCCAACTAGTTAACTCTACTGTACTTCCATTTTGTGCCGGCTTTGCTGAGGAAACTATTTTGTCGTCTCGTCTCATGAGTCTCAACTGATCCCATTTGTTATTATTGGCAATCTTCCTGAACCAGCATAAAAACAACATTGTGAGCAACGTTCTGCACAAATAGTGTAACCTTCTGATGTCTGGTTCTGGAGCTCTGGCGTAGCGCGAGTCCAAATCTCTGGTTCTCAGGCACAAAGTAAAGAAAATATAAAAAGCAACTTGAAAAGTATCATTTTAGATAGATAGACAATTTTAACCTACCATCTGACCACATAATATCTTTTATGGTTTAAAAAAGTAAAGCAAAATGACTGTGTTGTGTTAGAACACTAATTCCGAAAGTAAATCACTATCATAGGGGCAAACTTAGTATTTGAGGGCCACAAAAGATGAATTTTTTTAAATTAAAATGGAAAAAAACATTTCAACATTTTCAAAAATGAACTAAATATGAAATATTTTAATTAAAAAAATGTAGGTGCTATTGTCAGCAAACAACTCTTTCTGAAAAAATGCTTTCTGTTACTTGTTGGTTTGCAATTGAGGCACAAAGTCATTTTGAAGGCCATTGGTGGAGTGTGAGATGTATTAAAGCTAAAAAAAATAAAGGAAAATCAATACGTAATGTTTCCATCCTATTCTGAATAAAAATAATTAAATTTTGGTCACAATTTCAAAACTGCTTTGGTCAAAGACACAGGTCTACAACTTCTGTTATCCAAAGAGATTTTTTCCACCTTTGTCCAGCCAAACCAAACAAAAACCTATTTGGAGTTGCATGAACTATTGGGAAAAATAAAAAGGTTACTTGACCTTTTAAAAAAAAAGGCAACTTTAAAATTTTAATCTTTATTTTTAAAAATAACCATATTTCCATTATTAGCCAAAGTTATTAAGGGCCACTGTGGAAGGTAAAAAGACTTAGAATCTCAGTTTGCAATATTTCTTTCTACAATT